>JALAJA010001357.1:0-2500 GCA_023376005.1 Doryteuthis pealeii | reverse complement strand
CTTGCTCTCTCTTCTCTCTCTCTCTTTCTCTTCTCTCTCTCTCTCTCTCTCTCTCTGTAGTTGTATATTCACTTTTCCCACCATTTCTACCCCCTCTTCTTCCACATTTAACCCCCTCACCTTATTTCTCTCTAATTTTCTTTTTTTAATTTATCAATTCTTTTAGTTTTAGATGATCCAAGTGGATGATGGTCGTTTGAATCCACTTTGCTGGAAGACATGGCTTATCAGAAAATCTTTTCACCCCCACAAAGTCCAGATTGAACCTTAAGAGAGAAAAAAAAGGGGAGTGCTTGAATCCCCGAATCTAAAACTAGTTGAAACCCTAGATACCCTTTTGCCCCTACAATCTCCAGAAAAAAAAAACAAGTGAAACTCTACATTCTATATGACGAGCCAAAAATATGTACATTTGTGTGACTGCAAGAAAAATACTCAAGTCTAAAAGGAGATTCCTTTGAATAAAGGTTTACATATACACCAAAACATTTTAGCATTTTAGACTTGTAACTAAAGTAAAGTCGGTAGAATGGCCTATTGTTGGTATCAGACAGACAGCGAGGAGTTTATTCCCTTTTCACACTATCGCTAGACCAGGGAGATTGTTTTTTTCATCTGAGGTGATTTCAAACTAGCAGGACTGTGGATATACCACAGTATCATTTAATTATTACAACAATGTTTGATGTTTACTTAAGAGCTATTGGATAAATAGTTCAATATGTAAAATAGTATTAATCTTGATTTAACTCTCCTCTCTCTCTTCTCTCTCTCTCTCTCTCTTTCTCTCTCTCTCTCTCTCCTCTCTCTCTCCGCTGTTTCTTTCTCTCTTTTCGTTGTTTCAATCTTTCGTTATGTTTAATTGAAAAAATATTAGCGTTATCGGTTCCGCGCGCTCACACCCTCTCCCTGTCTTTCCGCTACTCCTTCTTTCTTTCTTATTATATTCTTTCTGTGTATCATGTACTTTTCTTTCTTTACAAAAAACGGAATAATTGATTTTAACGCGCATAAACTGATTGCGAACTGAAACCGGTTAGAATTAGATTCTTTAGTTTTAAAATGACAAAAATTGGTGGTTAAATTAAAAATTCTACTTTAAAGGTCTCATTTTACTATAGTGATTATCATGCATTATTTTTATTCTGTTTTTTATTTACCAAAATGATATCAAATTCTATTGTTACGATATTCAAAATTTGTTCTATTCATTTGACCACAGTGCTGAAGTTGATATTTTGCATAGGTTTCTACCCCACTCCCCAAAAACAGGTGATTTCTAAATGACCAAAATTAAGATGAATATATATTCCCTTCTTCAATTTTTAGAACTATCCGTGATATCACAGGTTGGATAAATATCTGGTATTTTGTCATTCATTCGATCCTAATTGGTTATGAGTCGACTGATTTTGTCATTTCTAGGCTGTTTCCATCTAGGCGGGGCGTAAAATACGCTGACTGTAACCCCTGAAGTGGATAAGACCCACCAAATAGGGGGGGGGGTGTCCTTGGTATAACTTAAACTTAATCTGATGTTAGGTTTCATTATGGAAATCTGTTGAGTGTCGAGTACCTCTCATTGTCATTCCCTCTCAATATACACTGACCACAGATGGTAGTACCTGTTTTGAGTCCCATATATAGGAACAAATTTATCTGTTAAAAATTATCGGGATTTGGCAGCATGAATAAAAAAAAGACTCTACGAAACAGCTAACACATAAATTGTAAATATAAGCATACAATGAAGGCGATTCCTATACATCTAGGCAATAAATAACCTTAGACAGGTGGACATGCCGTCAAAATCACAATCATTGCTTAGTCTGCAGGACAGGCTCGTTAACCCTTATGTCACGTGAAGCGTCCTAAAAAAGAAGAACTGCCAATATTTGGCACAAAGTAGAAGGATCTTGCAAGGATCGAACTCGTTAGTGAGTGATCTTGCAAGACTAGCTTGATAACCTTTACACAACTAGGTGGTCGATACGCCTACTGAATGCAGTTTAGTTGTCATAACCTTTATCTAATGAGGAGAGGTTCTTTGAGGGAATAAACACTGCAATTTATTCTGGGCCTGGAACAGGGTCGCTGCTCAAGTTGATAAAACTACATCAAGTATATTTAATTGTGGCAAAAATTTTTTTATCAGAAAAATGTTGGATCAGATATAATATTATATATAATATATATATATTATTTATATATATATATATACAGAGAGAGAGAAGAGAGAGAGAGAGAGAGAGAAAGAAGAGAAAGAGAGAGAGTATGCATTCGTCTATGTGTGTGTTATTTAAAAATTTTTTTTTTTTTTAAGAGAACAGCTTTTTCCCAGGCAAAACTCAAAATTAAATAAACAACCATAACAAAAGCAACTGAGTTTTGGAAGATTTTTTCCAGATGGGGACACTTCTATATTATCTCGTTTACTGTGCTGGTTTTGTCTGCAAACTTTCTTCTCACCAACAGACGAAATAACTTTCTTCCTTATTTT
>JALAJA010001356.1:0-24446 GCA_023376005.1 Doryteuthis pealeii | reverse complement strand
TAGCCATCTTCTCTTATTAATATCCTGGCGTATCCATTCTCAAGTACGTGGGTGTACCACCCTACGTAATTCCAGAACCTAACCTGGCACAGTCTATGTTTATTCAAATGCCTACATTTGTTTGTTAACTCAGATCGCGAGTTTCATTATCTTCCCCTGGGTCTCTGCATTCTGCTTTTTTAGTTTCTTATTTAAACACAGCATACAGGGGTTTACATTTCCTTTATGTGAAGGTGCCCTTTTTATGATTCTCCACTCTACCCCTGGATCTCTACCATGTTTTTCTTTTAGTTCCGCACATATTTTGCAAGTGTGGTTGTTTCTCTGTCTATACAGGTTGCTGGGTGGCCCTACATTAACTTTACTTTCCTTTGTGGTTGGTGATTTTACCACTTGCGTCATATAACTACATCAGTCAGTAAACATTTTCCCTTGTACTGGGGCAGATTTGGTACCTGCAAATTACAAGTTGGTTTCTTTCTTGTTTTTGTTTTTGCTCTTTTTTCTAACAATCTTTTATTATGATTGTTTTGAATTATTCTACTTATATTGCTCATGCTTACTTTAGGTTGTTTTTATTAAAATACTTTTTTCCACCAGGGAGACCCCAGAGAAGTGTTTTCGACCAATTTAATAAATGTTCCTGCTATTTTATTTTTCACTGCCAAGTTGAAAGGGGGGTTAAACCATATGATATTTCTATTTCTATTTCTGTTTTCCCCTTGGTTTTCACCAGCTTTAAATGAGAAAACTAAAATAGGCAGAATGCAGAGACCCAGGGAAGATATCTTGAACTTGCAATCTGAGTTAACAAATGTAGGCATTTGGATAACATAAGACTGGTGCCAGGTAGGTTTTGGAATTACGTAGGGTGGTACACCCATGTACTTGAGAATGGATACAGCCAGGATATTAATAAGAGAAGATGGCAGAAATAAGTGATTATTCCTGAAGAATTGCTCCGGCAAGAAACTGCAGTTGGAATATTATAACATTCGTTTTTAAAAAAAACGTATGTAATATATAATATATAATCAAGATCTCCATTGACAGCTCAATGTACATTTCAGGTTTGGTAAATACAGGCCAATATAGATGAATACACAGATAGATGTAAATACAGACCAATATAGATTGAATAAATGAATGAAAAGACTTTAAATTCATTTCAACTACAACAAGCTTACCTCATTATATATATATTATATATATATATATAATATATATATGTTATATTGTGTGTGTGTGTAAACATGTGTTATGTATGTAATGCCCTTTTTCTCAACCACATCCAACCTGAGGTAGAAACAATTCTTTGAAAAAACCAAAACAGGTTTCATAGAAATTAATGCACAACTTTTGCTTCTGACTATTCCTTGAATATAGAAAGGGTTTGAGCAAAAAATCTTGAGACAACACTTTTAATCATAAATCATAAAACTCAAGCATATTTTTTGTTTAACCTTTTATTAAACATAAAACATTGGGGTACAAAATAGATAAAATGTTTTACAGAGAATGAAAATCTTTCAAAGATAAAGTTACATTTCACAAACTCAAACATGTCTGGTGTCTAAAAAGTGGTTTGTAGGTGTTTTTTTTCTTCTTTTCTATAACTTTTACAGTGAGTTGAAAACTCAAAATTAAAAATTGAGTATTGTTTCTTTACAATAGATTTTTAAATTTTGTCTACACCTTTGAGTATGAGGAGAGACACTTGCTATATTTCAGTTGTATGCGTGTAAATGCTCAACAACACATTTGGATTTGTTGAGATGATTTCAACTTGCTGTAAATGCTCAACAACACACCTGATAATTAAAGGGAGTCATTCTAGTGTATATTTCAAAAAGGAATTTTAAAACTATATTGCTGTGAAGATATTTTAGCCAATGTTTTTCAATGTTTATACTCCTATTTGTGTTTACAAATTCATTTTGAAAGCAGTGTTCAAAAAACTGAGGAGTTTATCAACTGTGTGTACATGCATGTATTATTTCTCCAAATACTCAACCTACAATTGTCTTGTGGTTTGTTCTCAACATGACATACCTGAAACAGTGGATCCACACAATTGAAAAAGTAATGATAACTTGCAGGTATTCTCATTTTTTTTATTTTTAAAAAATAAAATGTGTCTGAATATTTGGATCCACACATTAAAAAAATTATTCTTTTTTTTGCAATTTACCACATAATAAGAAAATAGTTTCTCTACTCTATGGAAGCCAATACATGGACATGCCAATGTGGGTCGCTCAGCAAGGACCTACATTGACCAACTCATGGATACTGGATGCTGTGCAGAGTACCTCCCTGGGGTAATGAATGATAGAATAGGTTGTCCAGAGATTGTCATGGATATCCATGCTAATTGTGCAACATGTAGATGACTGTTTATATGTACTGTTTTAAAAGGTATTCATGTGACTTTTTCAAAAAGAAAAAAATCTATTAAATTTTTTATCTATACAACTGATGAAAATGGTTTTTCTCCTGTGTGTCTTTGCATGTGCTTGTTTAAACTAGATTGCTCTAAAAATGCAGATCCAACACTTCACAAGAAAATGGTTTCTTTCGTGTATGTATTCGCATGTGTGATTGTAAACTGGAATTAAGTGAAAATCCGGATCCACATATATGACAAGAAAATGGTTTCTCATCTGTGTTTTTTTAGATGCTTATTTAAAGTGGATTTAGATGCAAATGTTGAATCACACACTTGACAAGAATATGGTTTCTCTCCTGTATGTATTCGCATGTGCGTCTTTAAGGTGGATGTTTGTGCAAATCGTAAGCTACACACTTGACAAGGAAATGGTTTCTCTCCTGTGTGTGTACGCATATGACTTTTTAAATGCGCATTTCTGAAAAATCCTGATCCACACACTTCACAAGAAAATGGTTTTTGCTTCTCCTGTATGTAATCCCATGTGTGTTTGTAAAGTGCACTTTTGTTTAAAATGCTGATCCACATACTTCACAAGAAAATGGTTTCTCTCCGGTGTGTGTCCGTACATGCTGTTTTAAAGTGGAATTCAGTGCAAATGATGACTCACACACTTGACAAGTATATGGCTTCTCTCCTGTATGTATTCGCATGTGCTGTCGTAAACTGCCTGTCTTTGAAAATGCTGTTCCACACACCTGACAAGAAAATGGTTTCTCTCCTGTATGTATTCGCATGTGCTGTTGTAAAGTGCTTCCCTGTGAAAATGCTGTTCCACAAACCTGACAAGAAAATGGTTTCTCTCCCTGTATGTATTCGCATGTGTGATTTTAAAGTGGACTTCTGTGAAAATGCCATCCCACATACTTGACAAGAAAATGGTTTCTCTCTGTATGTGTTTGCATATTCCGTTTTAAATGGACAACAAATCTCTCTTTGAGCTTATATGATGAAATCTCTCACACTCTATATCCAAACACTGAAGAAATACATTTTTATATTAGCGTATGCTGCTTCAGTTTTGAAAATTCCTGTTCTCCTCTACAATTAATATCTGTAAATAAAGAAAAGATATTATTATTGAAAAACTGATATTCATTTTGTTATCTGCACTTTATATATATATATATATATCATAATGATTTTTCATTTATTATACAATGAACTGTAATATCAAATAATTCCTCTTATTTATTTACCCAACCCCCTCCAGACAAACAGGAAGTGACACAAGGTGAATTTTTTTAGTTCATTCTCAAGATGCTTTGTACATTCCCAGTGTAAACAGAATATTTTTTCAGTCTGGCCACCACGGCTATTGGTGCTAATATAAATTCTAAATTAATTCACCCAGAATGACATGATATTTGACATAAAATAAATGGGTTGTTTATATTATTTGAATATTGGTTCTATAAGAATTCTTCACAAAATGCAAGCCAAGGCAATGACAATATTGTTGCCAGAATATTCTGATCTGTCAAGCCAAAGTGACCCCCCTCCCAATAGCGGAAAGACAATTAAAGGTATGTACATAATTCCATTGATGATTGTACATTTCTGTCCCATAAAATTATGATAGATAAAAAAATTAGCTTACATTGCCCCTATGTGTTTTAAGTGTTTTGTGTAAAACCCCTTTTGAAAGTTTCACTGGTACAAAACCAAAACTTAAGTAATATACAGTTTTTGGTAAGACTTGTTTTTCAAATAAAGTCCAACCTTTTATGATAAATTGCAAAAAAGCGCAGGGGCAAAAATTAAATAAACATTGAAAATAAGAATGCACTGGCGATGGTCCATGCAAATGAAAATATACTAATTAACCTTAAAAGAAAAACAGTTGAAAAGGACACTTTATAATTAAACATTGTTTCCATGTGATAAATATCATTGAAGATTATGTAGATCCACAAATGGCTTTTTGAAAAAATGATAAATAATAAAAATAATTGTGTATGAAAATAAAGTAATCGTGTACGAACAAAATTTTAAAACTTTGTGTATGGCAGCACATAAATAGCTAAATTGATTGACCAGAATTTAAACATTAAAATGGGCTCAATATTTTTTTAGGTATATTGAATCAAAATAGATATTGTGGATCTGTTTCACAAAGCCAGTGAGGGGAATAAAAGAGAATACTTCCAAATAGGGGACACAATTTAGAATATATAATAATTTCGCCATGTCAGTTTAGTCTGTAGAATATGCAACAAATAAGAGGGGTAAAACTCCCCCAAACAGGTGTCTATGGCAAAACATTAAAACAGTCCAACAAAAATTACTAAACCACTAACTTGTATAGCATTTGTTCTAATTTTGTCTAGTATTAAAAAAAAAAAATATTTAAAAAGACAAAGAAAATATTAAAAAAGAAAAAAAGAAAAAGAAAAAATTTTCTGTTATTTTCTTATTAATCAACAAATTCTTTTTTTTTTAATTGATGAATCGTTTCAATCAAACTAATTCAATGGAAATAAATCAAAATTCTTTAGAATAAATATTACCATTTCTGCCTTCCATAGCAGAAATATTTAAGTACCTTAATAGATAAAATTCATTCAAATATGAATCGCTTAATTTTAAGTTTCAGATTTCCTATTTTTAGATTCTAAAAACAAATCTTTAATTGATAAAGTGTCTACTTTAGTAGTGTTATCTAATAATCTTTGGGGAAAACTCAATTGAAAAGTTTATGGCCCCATCATTTAGACAGAAAAAATATTGATGTATAATTTTTTCATTGATATTCTAGAAGCTAATTATATACAAGAGAGTAAAAAAAGAAAATCTTGAAAAAGATTTTTTTTTTTTAATTTTTTCAATTTTTGGTACTTATTTTCTACCAGAATATCTCTCTTAATTTTTTCTCTTCTATTCACAACTTTTGTCTTTTTATTTATATAGTAATTAGTTTTGAAAAGTTATAACTTAGGTATATAAAATAAAAATCGTCTGCTACATTTTTAAAACGAATTAAAATTAATTAAATCTATTATTTTTGTCTAAAATGATAAGTAGTAACATTATTAAAAAAAAAAAATATCATTACATATGCAGTTTATTTTTAATATATTTAAAGGGATTTGTTTTGGTCAATTTCGACGCAATCTCCATTCTGTCTTTTTTTCAATAGTTTTAAATGCTTGTTTACAATTTTAAAGGAACATTCACTATTGCAAAAAAATTTACCAAAAATCAAGTATTATCCGATTTTAATGAAATTTTCAGTACTGATTTATCAATTAATGAATTTTATAATGCATCAGTTATTTTATTTCAAAACATTAATTTAGTATTTTTGCAATGAAAAATCAATATATAAATTCATTTAAAATATGAAAAGCCTGATGTTAAGTTTAAAATGTTATATTTTTAGATTCTAGAAATAAATATCTATTTAATGCAAACCTTATTTTATTACATCAGAGTATACTTTTTGAAGACAAACTCAGTTGAAAATGTACTCCCCCCTTTTTAAGCAAAAAAAATATCAATGTATAATTTTTTTCTTTATAGGATATTAGCCAATTAAATAATTATTGAAATGAGTAAAAAAAGAATTTATTATTAAAAAAATCAGCTTCTACGAGTTTTAAAAGCGAATTAAAATTAATTAAATCTATTATTTAAGGTCAAACTTTGTCTAAATCGATAAGTAGTAACATAATGACCATCATTAAAGAAAGAGAAATATCATTACATATGCAGTTTATTTTAAAAAAACCATTTGTTTTGGTCAATTTCGACGTGATCCGCCATTCAGCTCTTTTTTTCGATGGTTTTAAGTGCTTGTTTACAATTTTACTGTAACATTCACGATTGCAAAAAAAATTACCAAAAATCAGGTAATTATCCGATTTTAATGAAATTTTCAGTATTGATTTAACAATTAATGAATTTTATAATGCATCAGTTATTTTATTTCAAAACTTTAATTTAGTATTTTTTGCTATGAAAAATTAATATATAAAATTCATTTAAAATATGAAAATCCTGATGTTAAGTTTAAAATGTTATATTTTTAGATTTCTAAAAATAAATATATACTTAATGCAACCCTTATTTTAGGTGCCAAAAGTAATAAGTTTTGAAGAAAAACTCGATTGAAAATGTACCTCTCCCCTTTTTAATCAGAAAAAATATCGATTCATAATTTTTTCTTTTATAAAATAATAGTCAATTAAATAATTATCGAAATGAGTAAAAAGAAATCTCCAAAAAAATTAATTATTTATTATTTTTTACATTTTATTTTTTTAATTTTCGGTACTTATTTTCTCATAGAAGCGCAACCATAGAAAAAAATTTTTTGTTTCTATTTCTTAACTTCGGTCTTTTATCTCATTATTTTATACTGTAGGTACGACCAATTTGACCCTATGCAATTTACCCCCACTACATTTAACACAATGAAATTTGCAGAAAAAATAATATTTTCTTGAAAAGATTTTTTCCATTCGAAAGAAAAACATTAAACAAACTCCTGATGATTTTTTTAATTTTTTATCAGCTTATGAAAATAATAAAAATTATGATTGAAAAACAATGTTTTCATTTTTGCACTGTTAAATCAACTGAAATTTAACGTAACTAAAAACAAGTTACGATAAGAGGACTTTTTTAAAATTCTATGAAAAATCAATTAATAATCTGATTTTCACGAAAATTTCCATAAATGTTTACCATTGGATGTAAATACATCTGAAATAGTTTTTTTTCTAAAATATATTAGGGGAAATATTTTTTACGAGGTCTATTCCCCCCCCCCTATTTTATTTTATGGAGATAAAAAAAAATGACGTGTCAGAAAAAATTTTTTTCTTTTTTTCTATAAAGATAAGAGTCTGAATAACTATATCAATGAAATTGTATGAATGTACGAGGTCTAGTTTTTTGAGGAAAAATTAATGAAATCGGAAATAAAAAGTGCAAAAAAATGTCATAATATTAATATTTGAAAACTTTTTTTTGCTTTTATAATTGGTATGTACTATATTCTATTAAATTGTCAACAAAAAAATGTTTTTTAAAGAAATTAATTTTTACGAGATTTTCAATCTTTTGTGTGATTAAATATTTTTATTTTCTGCGTGAAATAAATTAAATATTTTTTTTTTCCTGCGTCAAAAAAATCGAATTTTTCACGGATATTTAAAAATATGAATTTTATAATTCAGGTGCACTAAACATTGGTCCGATACGAGCTCGATTAATATTTTTAAAAGAATTTGTAATTTTTTGTTTTGAATAGTAATGTGTGATCCTTAGAATGTACGGAAGAGCATTGCTGACATTTGTTTTACAAAGAGACGAGACGCTTCTAAGTAACCAAAGTTTGTTACTGTTAGGCTGACAGTGTTAGCGTGAAAAAAATTATTTTATTTAACTTTTTTCAATAATTAAAATAAAGTAAGTATAATAGATTATTTTATCAGTTTTTCTCTTAGAAAAAATATTCAAATTTTCATTCCATACTTTTACGGGTTATCGTAAAAGGGAAAATATTAGTAACTTTTCTGTCTATATTACGGTCTGAAAATTACCTTTCGCATGTAATACGGGCAGGTTTATTTATTTTTTAAGATAACGATGTAATTTTTCCCAATCGGATAATTTGATCTTTGAATTAACTATTTTTCTTTGTAACAACCCTGTACGATCTTTTTTTTTACGAGATTTTTGATAAACAAAGTTCGGAAAATTCTATTTCCGTTTTATTCAAGATGGCATAAACGGTTTGGTGGTACCTATTATACTGTAATTAGTACAATATATGACCAACTTGCAAAACATTTTACGCCCCCAACATAAGGGGGGTAAAAAAAATTAAGTGCCCTGAAAAAAAAATGAGGAAGTCTTGAAATAAAATAAATAATGCATTATAAAGATCATTCATTGGTACATAGACACCGAAAATTTCATTAAAATCCGATAATTTCCTGATTTTTGGGTAAATTATTTTCTGTAGGGGGGGGGGGGGGAGCTAAAGTCATTTTGTCAAAAACGCATTTTAAGGCTTCGTTTGCCAGTCCCTAAATTTTTTTTCAAGTTTTTATTCATTTTAATAGTAAATTTTGGCTAAAAAAAAAGTATGTCCGTCACAGGCAGCCATGGAAAGAGAAATAATCGTAAGAGGGTAATAATATGTATTTTTTTCTGTCTAAATTGTGGCCAGAAAATTACCCTTTCACATGTAAACGGATAGGTTTGTTTATTTTTAATGAATAATGATGTAATTTTTCCCAGTCGGATATTTGATCTTTGAATTAACTATTTTTCTTTATAACAACCCTGTACGATCTTTTTTTTTCCGAGATTTTTGATAAACAAGTTCGGAAATATTTATTTTCCGTTTTATTCAAGATGGCCTAAACTGATTGGTGGTCCCTAGTAATTAGTACAATATAAGACCAACTTGAAAAAAATGTTACGCCCCCAACATAACCCCCTTATGTTGGGGGCGTGACATCTTAGTCAAAACTAGCAACCTGAAAAAAATGAGAAAGTTTTGAAATAAAATAAATAATGCATTATAAAGAATCATTCATTGATAAATAAAACTGAAAAATTTCATTAAAATCCGATAATTCCCTGATTTTTTGGGACTTTATTTTTTCTGTAGTGGGGGGGGGGGCTAAAATCATTTTGTCAAAAACGCATTTTAGGCTGATTTTGCGCAGTAGCTAGAATAACTAAAGTTGGTGCGGCAAAAAAATCCCGGAACAACATGTGTTAAATTTTTTATGACATTCTAAACTAGGGCGTTGATTATGAATTAAAAACTGTTTAGACTTTCCTAAATATTAGTGACCTTTAATTTATGTAAAACTGGTCTCAAATCCAGAACACTGAAAACTAATTAAAATTTCTGAATCTTTGCTAAGAAGATATACAACAAGGTAAGTAAGTACGTCTTGTTTTCCATAATCAGTGAAATTTTTAATTAAGTTTTCAGTGTTTTGGTTGGAACCAGTTTTCCTACGATAAATTGAAGGTCACTAATATTTAGGAAAGTCGTAAACAGTCTTTAATTCATAATCACGCCCTAAAGCATTTAGATGTCATAAAAAATTTTAAAGCACATGTTGTTCTCGGATTTTTTTGCGACAACTTAGTTATTCTAGCCCACTGGCATAAAGTGCAGACCTAAAATGCGTTTTTGACAGAATAATTGGATTTTAAGCCCTCCCCCCCCCACTTACAGAAAATAATTCTCCCAAAAAATCAGGGAATTATCGGATTTGTTATCGGAAGATTTTAGTTTTTATTTATCAATGCGAATGATGTCGTTTATAAATGGCATTAATTTATTTATTTCAAAACTTTCTCATTTTTTTCAAGGGGATTGCTTAGTTTTGACTACCGTATGAGAGATGGATGTCACGCCCCAACATAAGGGGGTTGTGGTGGGGTTGACGTAACATTCTTTTATGTATGTGGTCCTGAGTTCGTAACTAATTCTAGGGACCCACCATTCAGTTTAGGCCATCTGGTGAATAAAACACGGGAATAAGGATTATTTGTCCGAACTTGTATATCAAAAATCTAAGAGAGAGAAAAATAAGATCGTAACAGGTTGTTATAAAGAAAAATAGTTATTCAAAGGACTCAAAATTAATTCCGACTGGGAACAAATTTAGCATCATTATCATTTAAAAGATAACAACCTACATCCGTATTACAATGTGAAAGGGTAATTTTCTGCCACAATTCTAGACACGCAGAAAAAAATACATATTTTACCCTGCTTACGATTATTTCTCTTCCTAATGGCTGCGTCTGTACGGGACATATCTTTTTTTTTAGGCCAAAATTTACTATTAAAATGAATAAAAACTTGAAAAAATCTATAGGGCTGGCAAAACGAAACCCTAAAATGCGGTAGTCGTTTGTACAACGAAAGTGGAACTTTAGCTCCCCACCCCCCCGCGGTGACAACAGTCAGCGGCGGAAGAGGAAGCGCTATAATGGTATGCAGCATTATTGCATGTTGCTCCAAGATGAAGTTATGCGGAGCGGAATCGAGGTTATGCCGGGCATCGATATTTATATTTACATTGATATCAGAGGTACTGATCAGAAGAGTGATGTCTTAGTGGGAGCCAGAGAGATATGAAATGATTTTAATAAATGGCATTATTTAATTTTTATTTCAAAGTACTTCCTCATGTTTATTTCAGGGCCAAGCTATAATTTTTTTACCCCCTTATGTTGGGGGGCGTAAAATGTTTTGCAAGTTGGTCATATATGTAACTAATTACAGTATAATAGGTCCACGCAAACCGTTTTATTGTCCATCTTGATAAAACGAAATAGATATTTCCGAAACTTTGTTTACAAAATCTCGTGAAAAAAAGATCGTACAGGGTTGTTACAAGAAAAATAGTTAATCTGGACAACAGGAAGTGACAACCTTATTCGCAGATTGAGGGAGTACAAAAATTAAGACCAGTCGTGAGTATCCGTTGGTAAAGAGATGATTGACGCTCGTACATGATAGGGTCACACTCAGTAATTTGACCGCGTGTAGATCGTCACGCCATGTAGATCGGAAGCAGGTTGGGTATAACATACACTGTTTATATGGACGCCGCCCACAGCACGCCTGAGATGCAATACATTAGGCAGCATGAGGAAATTGTACGTGATTAATGTTTCCCCTTTAGTGGTACGATTGACTTTATCAACACCTCAGCTATGTAAAGTATGGAATGAAAATTTGAAATATTTTTTTCTAAGAGAAAAACTGATAAAATAATCTATTATACTTACTTTTATTTTAATTATTGAAAAAAGTTAAATAAAATAATTTTTTCACGCTAACACTGTCAGCCTACAGTAACAAACTTTGGTTACTTAGAAGCGTCTTCGCTCTTTGTAAAACAAATTGTCAGCAATGCTCTTCGTACATTCTAAGGATCACACATTACTATTCAACAACAAAAATTACAAATTCTTTTAAAATATTAATCGAGCTCGTATCGGACCAATGTTTAGTGCACCTGAAGATTATATAAAATTCATATTTTTAAATATCCGTGAAAAAATTCGATTTTTTGACGCAGGAAAAAAAAAAATATTTAATTTATTTCACGCAGAAAATAAAAATATTTAATCACACAAAAGATTGAAAATCTCGTAAAAATTAATTTCTTTTAAAAAACATTTTTTTTTTGTTGACAATTTAATAGAATATAGTACATACCAATTATAAAAGCAAAAAAAAGTTTTCAAATATTAATATTATGACATTTTTTGCACTTTTATTTCCGATTTCATTAATTTTTCCTCAAAAAACTAGACCTCGTACATTCATACAATTTTCATTGATATAGTTATTCAGACTCTTATCTTTATAGAAAAAAAGAAAAAAATTTTTTCTGACACGTCATTTTTTTATCTCATAAAATAAAATAGGGGGGGGGAATAGACCTCGTAAAAAATATTTCCCCTAATATATTTTAGAAAAAAACTATTTCAGATGTATTTACATCCAATGGTAAACATTTATGGAATTTTTCGTGAAAATCAGATTATTAATTGATTTTTTCATAGAATTTTAAAAAAAGTCCTCTTATCGTAACTTGTTTTTAGTTACGTTAAATTTCAGTTGATTTAAACAGTGCAAAAAATGAAAACATTGTTTTTCAATCATAATTTTATTATTTTCATAAGCTGATAAAAAAATTAAAAAAATCATCAGGAGTTTGTTTAATGTTTTTCTTTCGAATGGAAAAAATCTTTTCAAGAAAATATTATTTTTCTGCAAATTTCATTGTGTTAAATGTAGTGGGGGGTAAATTGCATAGGGTCAAATTGGTCGTACCTACAGTATAAATAATGAGATAAAAGACCGAAGTTAAGAATAGAAACAAAAAATTTTTTTCTATGGTTGCGCTTCTATGAGAAAATAAGTACCGAAAATTAAAAATAAAATGTAAAAAATAATAAATAATTAATTTTTTGGAGATTTCTTTTTTACTCATTTCGATAATTATTTAATTGACTATTATTTTTAAAAGAAAAAATTATGAATCGATATTTTTCTGATTAAAAAGGGAGGAGGTACATTTTCAATCGAGTTTTTCTCAAAAAACTTATTACTTTTGGCACTAAAATAAGGGTTGCATTAAGTATATATTTATTTTTAGATCTAAAAATATAACATTTTAAACTTAACATAGGATTTTCATATTTTAAATGAATTTTATATATTAATTTTTCATAGCAAAAATACTAAATTAAAGTTTTGAAATAAAATAACTTGATGCATTATAAAATTCATTAATTGTTAAATCAATACTGAAAATTTCATTAAAATCGGATAATTACCTGATTTTTGGTAATTTTTTTTGCAATCGTGAATGTTACGTAAAATTGTAAACAAGCACTTAAAACCATCGAAAAAGAGGCTGAATGGCGGATCACGTCGAAATTGACCAAAACAAATGGTTCTTTTAAAAAATAAACTGCATATGTAATGATATTTCTCTTTCTTTAATGATGGTCATTATGTTACTACTTTCGATTTAGACAAAGTTTGACCTTAAATAATAGATTTAATTAATTTTAATTCGCTTTTAAAACTCGTAGAAGCTGATTTTTTTAATAATAAATTCTTTTTTTTACTCATTTCAATAATTATTTAATTGGCTAATATCCTATAAAAGAAAAAATTATACATTGATATTTTTTTTGCTTAAAAAGGGGGGAGTACATTTTCAACTGAGTTTGTCTTCAAAAAGTATACTCTGATGTAATAAAATAAGGTTTGCATTAAATAGATATTTATTTCTAGAATCTAAAAATATAACATTTTTAAACTTAACATCAGGCTTTTCATATTTTAAATGAATTTTATATATTGATTTTTCATTGCAAAAATACTAAATTAATGTTTGAAATAAAATAACTGATGCATTATAAATTCATTAATTGATAAATCAGTACTGAAAATTTCATTAAAATCGGATAATTACTTGATTTTTGGTAATTTTTTTTTGCAATAGTGAATGTTCCTTTAAAATTGTAAACAAGCATTTAAAACTATTGAAAAAAAGACAGAATGGAGGATTGCGTCGAAATTGACCAAAACAAATCCCTTTAAATATATTAAAAATAAACTGCATATGTAATGATATTTTTCTTTTTTTAATAATGTTACTACTTATCATTTTAGACAAAAATAATAGATTTAATTAATTTTAATTCGTTTTTAAAATGTAGCAGACGATTTTTATTTTATATACCTAAGTTATAACTTTTCAAAACTAATTACTATATAAATAAAAAGACAAAAGTTGTGAATAGAAGAGAAAAAATTAAGAGAGATATTCTGGTAGAAAATAAGTACCAAAAATTGAAAAATTAAAAAAAAAAAAATCTTTTTCAAGATTTTCTTTTTTACTCTCTTGTATATAATTAGCTTCTAGAATATCAATGAAAAAATTATACATCAATATTTTTCTGTCTAAAATGATGGGGCCATAAACTTTTCAATTGAGTTTTCCCCAAAGATTATTAGATAACACTACTAAAGTAGACACTTTATCAATTAAAGATTTGTTTTTAGAATCTAAAAATAGGAAATCTGAAACTTAAAATTAAGCGATTCATATTTGAAATGAATTTTATCTATTAGGTACTTAAATTATTTCTGCTATGGAAGGCAGAAATGGTAATATTTATTCTAAAGAATTTTGATTTATTTCCATTGAATTAGTTTGATTGAAACGATTCATCAATTAAAAAAAAAAAGAATTTGTTGATTAATAAGAAAATAACAGAAAATTTTTTCTTTTTCTTTTTTTCTTTTTTTAATATTTTCTTTTGTCTTTTTAAATATTTTTTTTTTTAATACTAGACAAAATTAGAACAAATGCTATACAAGTTAGTGTTTAGTAATTTTTGTTGGACTGTTTTAATGTTTTGCCATAGACACCTGTTTTGGGGGAGTTTTACCCCTCTTATTTGTTGGCATATTCTACAGACTAAACTGACATGGCGAAATTATTATATATTCTAAATTGTGTCCCCTATTTGGAAGTATTCTTTTTATTCCCCTCACTGGCTTTGTGAAACAGATCCACAATATCTATTCTTGATTCAATATACCTAAAAAATATTGAGCCCATTTTAATGTTTAAATTCTGGTCAATCAATTTAGCTATTTATGTGCTGCCATACACAAAGTTTTAAAATTTTGTTCGTACACGATTACTTTATTTTCATACACAATTATTTTATTATTTATCATTTTTCAAAAAGCCATTTGTGGATCTACATAATCTTCAATGATATTTTATCACATGGAACAATGTTTAATTATAAAGTGTCCTTTTCAACTGTTTTTCTTTTAAGGTTAATTTAGTATATTTTCATTTGCATGGACCATCGCCAGTGCATTCTTATTTTCAATGTTTATTTAATTTTGCCCCTGCGCTTTTTGCAATTTATCATAAAAGGTTGGACTTTATTTGAAAAACAAGTCTTACCAAAAACTGTATATTACTTAAGTTTTGGTTTTGTACCAGTGAAACTTTCAAAAGGGGTTTTACACAAAACACTTAAAACACATAGGGGGCAATGTAAGCTAATTTTTTTTATCTATCATAATTTTATGGGACAGAAATGTACAATCATCAATGGAATTATGTACATACCTTTAATTGTCTTTCCGCTATTGGGAGGGGGGTCACTTTGGCTTGACAGATCAGAATATTCTGGCAACAATATTGTCATTGCCTTGGCTTGCATTTTGTGAAGAATTCTTATAGAACCAATATTCAAATAATATAAACAACCCATTTATTTTATGTCAAATATCATGTCATCTGGGTGAATTAATTTAGAATTTATATTAGCACCAATAGCCGTGGTGGCCCAGACTGAAAAAATATTCTGTTTAACACTGGGAATGTACAAAGCATCTTGAGAATGAACTAAAAAAATTCACCTTGTGTCACTTCCTGTTTGTCTGGAGGGGGTTGGGTAAATAAATAAGAGGAATTATTTGATATTACAGTTCATTGTATAATAAATGAAAAATCATTATGATATATATATATATATATAAAGTGCAGATAACAAATGAATATCAGTTTTCAATAATAATATCTTTTCTTTATTTACAGATATTAATTGTAGAGGAGAACAGGAATTTTCAAAACTGAAGCAGCATACGCTAATATAAAAATGTATTTCTTCAGTGTTTGGATATAGAGTGTGAGAGATTTCATCATATAAGCTCAAAGAGAGATTTGTTGTCCATTTAAAACGGAATATGCAAACACATACAGGAGAGAAACCATTTTCTTGTCAAGTATGTGGGATGGCATTTTCACAGAAGTCCACTTTAAAATCACACATGCGAATACATACAGGAGAGAAACCATTTTCTTGTCAGGTTTGTGGAACAGCATTTTCACAGGGAAGCACTTTACAACAGCACATGCGAATACATACAGGAGAGAAACCATTTTCTTGTCAGGTGTGTGGAACAGCATTTTCAAAGACAGGCAGTTTACGACAGCACATGCGAATACATACAGGAGAGAAGCCATATACTTGTCAAGTGTGTGAGTCATCATTTGCACTGAATTCCACTTTAAAACAGCATGTACGGACACACACCGGAGAGAAACCATTTTCTTGTGAAGTATGTGGATCAGCATTTAAACAAAAGTGCACTTTACAAACACACATGGGATTACATACAGGAGAAGCAAAACCATTTTCTTGTGAAGTGTGTGGATCAGGATTTTTCAGAAATGCGCATTTAAAAAGTCATATGCGTACACACACAGGAGAGAAACCATTTCCTTGTCAAGTGTGTAGCTTACGATTTGCACAAACATCCACCTTAAAGACGCACATGCGAATACATACAGGAGAGAAACCATATTCTTGTCAAGTGTGTGATTCAACATTTGCATCTAAATCCACTTTAAATAAGCATCTAAAAAAACACAGATGAGAAACCATTTTCTTGTCATATATGTGGATCCGGATTTTCACTTAATTCCAGTTTACAATCACACATGCGAATACATACACGAAAGAAACCATTTTCTTGTGAAGTGTGTGGATCTGCATTTTTAGAGCAATCTAGTTTAAACAAGCACATGCAAAGACACACAGGAGAAAAACCATTTTCATCAGTGTATAGATAAAAAATTTAATAGATTTTTTTCTTTTTGAAAAGTCACATGAATACCTTTTAAAACAGTACATATAAACAGTCATCTACATGTTGCACAATTAGCATGGATATCCATGACAATCTCTGGACAACCTATTCTATCATTCATTACCCCAGGGAGGTACTCTGCACAGCATCCAGTATCCATGAGTTGGTCAATGTAGGTCCTTGCTGAGCGACCCACATTGGCATGTCCATGTATTGGCTTCCATAGAGTAGAGAAACTATTTTCTTATTATGTGGTAAATTGCAAAAAAAGAATAATTTTTTTAATGTGTGGATCCAAAATATTCAGACACATTTTATTTTTAAAAATAAAAAAAATGAGAATACCTGCAAGTTATCATTACTTTTTCAATTGTGTGGATCACTGTTTCAGGTATGTCATGTGAGAACAAACCACAAGACAATTGTAGGGTTGAGTATTTGGAGAAATAATACATGCATGTACACACAGTTGATAAACTCCTCAGTTTTTGAACACTGCTTTCAAATGAATTTGTAACACAAATAGGAGTATAAACATTGAAAACATTGGCTAAAATATCTTCACAGCAATATAGTTTTAAAATTCCTTTTGAAATATACACTAGAATGACTCCCTTTAATTATCAGGTGTGTTGTTGAGCATTTACAGCAAGTTGAAATCATCTCAACAAATCCAAATGTGTTGTTGAGCATTTACACGCATACAACTGAAATATAGCAAGTGTCTCTCCTCATACTCAAAGGTGTAGACAAAATTAAAAATCTATTGTTAAAGAAACAATACTCAATTTTTTAATTTTGAGTTTTCAAACTCACTGTAAAAGTTATAGAAAAGAAGAAAAAAAACACCTACAAACCACTTTTTTAGACACCAGACATGTTTGAGTTTGTGAAATGTAACTTTATCTTTGAAAGATTTTCATTCTCTGTAAAACATTTTATCTATTTGTACCCAATGTTTTATGTTTAATAAAAGGTTAAACAAAAAATATGCTTGAGTTTTATGATTTTATGATTAAAAGTGTTGTCTCAAGATTTTTTGCTCAAACCCTTTCTATATTCAAGGAATAGTCAGAAGCAAAAGTTGTGCATTAATTTCTATGAAACCTGTTTTGGTTTTTTCAAAGAATGTTCTCTACCTCAGGTTGGATGTGGTTGAGAAAAAGGGCATTACATACATAACACATGTACACACACACACACATATACATATATATATATATATATATATATATATATATATATAATGAGGTAAGCTTGTTGTAGTTGAAATGAATTTAAAGTCTTTTCATTCATTTATTCATCTATATTGGTCTGTATTTACATCTATCTGTGTATTCATCTATATTGGCCTGTATTTACAAACCTGAAATGTACATTGAGCTGTCATGGAGATCTTGATATATATATATATACATACGTTTTTTTTAAAAACGAATGTTATAATATTCCAACTGCAGTTTCTTGCCGGAGCAATTCTTCAGGGAATAATCACTTATTCTTGCCATCTTCTCTTATTAATATCCTGGCTGTATCCATTCTCAAGTACATGGGTGTACCACCCTACGTAATTCCAAAACCTACCTGGCACAGTCTATGTTTATCCAAATGCCTACATTTGTTAACTCAGATTGCAAGTTCAATATCTTCCCTGGGTCTCTGCATTCTGCTATTTTTAGTTTCTCATTTTAAAGCTGGTGAAAACCAAGGGGAAAACAGAAATAGAAATAGAAATATCATATGGTTTAACCCCCCTTTTCAACTTGGCAGTGAAAAATAAAATAGCAGGAACATTTATTAAATTGGTCGAAAACACTTCTCTGGTCTCCCTGGTGGAAAAAGTTATTTAATAAAAAACAACCTAAAAGTAAGCATGAGCAATATAAGTAGAATAATCAACAATCATAATAAAAGATTGTTAGAAAAAGAGCAAAACAAAACAAGAAAGAACCAACTTGTAATTGCAGGTACCAAATCTGCCCAGTACAAGGAAAATGTTTACTGACTGATGTAGTATATGACGCAGTGGTAAAATCACCAACCACAAAGGAAAGTAAGATATATGTAGGGGCCACCCAGCAACCTGTATAGACAGAGAAACAACCACACTTGCAAAATATGTGCGGGAACTAAAAGAAAAACATGGTAGAGATCCAGGGGTAGAGTGGAGAATCATAAAAAGGGCACCTTCACATAAAGGAAATGTAAACCCCTGTATGCTGTTTAAATAAGAAACTAAAAATAGCAGAATGCAGAGACCCAGGAAAGATAATGAACTCGCGATCTGAGTTAACAAACAAATGTAGGCATTTGAATAACATAGACTGTGCCAGGTAGGTTCTGGAATTACGTAGGGTGGTACACCCACGTACTTGAGAATGGATACAGCCAGGATATTAATAAGAGAAGATGGCTAGAATAAGTGATTATTCCCTGAAGAATTGCTCCGGCAAGAAACTGCAGTTGAATATTATAACATTCACTTTTAAAAAACGTATTTAGCTCTTTTATTGAGCACTTTTTAAATCGATTTTTATTAACCCAGAAGTAAATTTATTTTGTGGATTGGCAAAATCCGTAATATATATATATATATATATACACACACACACACACACATCACCTGGTTTCACTGATAGCACATGACTTTGTCCGCACCACTGTACCTATATATATATACTAGCAAAATTACCCGGTCCATGACTGGATGAAAAAAAATTAATACCAGGTAGTGAGTAGGTAAGAGAGAGAATAAGAGGACAATAATTCATAGAATTAAAATAATGTAAACCTTAACTTTTGAGTGTTTTTGAAATTATAATTCTATTTTTTTGCAAAAAATGTTTTGTACATATGACAAAAACTTAAATTCAGTACCTAATTGCTTATTTTTTCTAATTGTTGCATTAAATTGCTAAAAAATACTAATTAGATTTATTTTCCTTTTTAGGTAATTTTCACCTTTAGTTGGCTAAATTTCTAGCAAATAAGTCACATAGAGTAACCTCCCTTGAATTTTACTTTGAAACAAGGCGATAACTATTTTGAAAGTCTCTGTGCGAAATAAACAAATCTTAGAAACTTTTTCGAAAACAAAACACCTGCATGCTTTAACACAAAAATATCATAAAATGTGTTCTTGATAACAATTAAGTTCATTTCAGATTATGCGCACGCAGAATTTCATGCTACGAATTTTACCAACTAAAGGTGAAAAGGTGGAAGGGTTTTTATTTTGTTTATTTTAGAATTCGTCTTAACACTGTTTCAAAGCTTGATTTTGCCGACAGGAGATGGAGAGGGTGGGTGTGTCAGTTTAACATTAGTTTTGTTTTTTAGAAATGAATATTCATATATTTTTTTTCATACAGTAAGCAACCGAGTCTTGTATGGAAATTTCAAAACTAAACTCATGTTGGCGTGAGTAGGGTGGGGTTGGAGGGTGTGTATGCTGTATTCTTTAATTATTTGTTAATTATTGAATTATATTGCTTAAATATTAAAGATTAAAACTTAAAGTTTGTGTGTTTCTTAGTTATAAGCATGTCACATAGTATGTGAGATTTTAAATCTGAATGACCTCTCATTTGTGAGTTTAAGTTAACACATACATACCAAACTTCCTTTTATATATATATATATATATAATATATATATGATGGACTCTCCCGTCATTTTCGACGTATGAGTGTTCATACAATGAACATCCACACAATGATTGTTTTATAGTGGTGAAGGCTTGTGTTTGGACCATCCACACTTTTTGGCACATTCGATAGGAAAGAATTGGTGCATCAAGGGTTGCCAATCAATAACCGACCTCAGGAATTTTGAATTCAGAGGTAAATAGTTATGGAAATGTTCGTGAAATCGGACTATTAATTGATTTTTCGTAGAATTTTAAGAAAATCCTCTTATAGCTTGTTTTTGGCTACGTTAAATTTCAGTTGATTTAACAGTGCAAAAATAAAAACATTGTTCTTCAATCTTAATTTTCATTATTTCCGTTATCTGAATTTTAAAAAAATAATCAGGAGTTTGTTTAATGTTTCTTCTTTCGAATGAAAAAAAAAATCAAGATAATGTTAATTGTTCTGGAAATTTCATTGTGTTAAATAAAGGGTGGTTGGTAAATTTCACAGAGTAAATTGTTGGTACCTATTGTTTGAAGATTTGAAAATTTGAAAATGTTATTATCTCCATTTGCTATTTCTATCTAATCCGTGACATAGAATTAAGGGCATTAAATCGTTGTATAGTGGTTAGCAAGCTAGTCACCTACATTCATTACTACTGTAATAGTGAGTTCGATCCTCATTGGATGTACCATACTTGCAGTCTTGTGTTTAATCCTACCCGTTCGTCACATTCTCTTATCGTAAATTGTTTTTAGCTACGTTAAATTTCAGTTGATTTAACAGTGCAAACATGAAAACATTGTTTTTCAATCATAATTTTCATTAAGCTGAATTTTTTTTTTAATCATCAAGAGTTTGTTGAATGTTTTTTCTTTCGAATGGAAAAAAAATCAATATAATATTAATTTATCTGCAAGTTTCATTGTTTTAAATATAGGGGTGGGGGGTAAATTTCACAGGGTAAATTGGTGGTATTTATTGTTTGAAGATTTGAACATTTTATTATCTCCCCTTGGTATTTTTATATAAAAAGTGACGTGGTATAGTGGTTAGCAAGCTAGTCACGTACATTCATTACTATTGTAATAGTGAGTCCGATCCTCGTTGGATGTACCATACTTGCAGTCTTGTGTTTCATCCTACCCGTTCGTCACATTTGATAACTATTATTGAAATGGTACATGTGCTGTAAATGTTGAGGAAACGGAAGTGACGCCATTTTTTTAATTTGTTGATATTGAACGAGAGAGATAGAAGTAATAGTTTCTATCAGTTCACTAAGGGAACTTAAACATTTCAACCCGTCGCGATCGACTTTTGTTTACAACAGAGAATTTGTATATATATAATCTTTTTTTGTTATATTTTTGCACATAATTTCTGAATCTTTTGTTAAAGAAGATATACATTGGTAAGTAAGTACGTCTTTTTTTTCACCTAAAGTATATAATATAATTAAATTTTAAATTAAGTATTCAGTGTTTTACACTTTAAAATTATAATTAACGCCCGAATTTAGAATGTAATTTACATTCTAAATTCGGGCGTTAATTATAATTTAATTATAATTAAAATTTAACACATGTTGTTTTTATTAATTTTGCAACGAAGTTTTGTTATTCATATCGTAGAATTGAATTGTTTTAAAGTCAATAATGTATATATTACTCAATTGAAATGCGAAAAAAACAAACAATAAAAAAAAACAAAAAAACGATTTCTTGCTTAAAAACAAATGAAAATATCGGCGTGCTTTATTTATGTCGAGGTTCAGATGAGTGAAAATGTATGTTATCCCTTTGTAAGTATTAGGTACCACCAATTTTACCCTGTGAAATTTACCCCCCCCCCCCCCCATATTTAACACAATGAACTTTGCAGAAAAAATTAATATTTTCTAGAATTTTTTTTTCCATCCGAAAGAAGAAACATTAAACAAACTCCTGATAATTAAAAAAAAAAATTTTAGCTTACGGAAATAATGAAAATTATGATTGAAAAACAATGTTTTCATTTTTGCACTGTTAAATCAACTGAAATTTAACGTAGCTAAAAACAAGTTACGATAAGAGGTTGTTTTTTTTAAAGTTTTTTTTAATTCTATGAAAAATCAATTAATAGTCTGATTTTCACGAAAATTACAATAAATATTTACCTTTGGATGTAAATATATCTGAAATAGTTTTTTCTGAAATATATTAGGGGAAATATTTTTACGAGGTCTACCCCCCCCCTATTTTATTTTATGAGATTAAAAAAATGATGTGTAGAAAAATTTTGTACTTTTTTTCTATAAAGATAAGAGTCTGAATAACTATATCAATGAAATTGTATAACGTACAACACTAGTTTTTTAGGAAAGATTAAGGAAATCGGAAATAAAAAGTACAAAAAAAATGTCATATTATTAATATTTGAAAACCTTTTGTTGCTTTTGTAATTGGTATATACTAATTCTATTCGTAATTCTATTAAATTGTAAAAAAAAAAATTTTTGAAGAAATTAATTTTTAAGAGATTTTCAATCTTTTGTGTGATTAAATATTTTTATTTTCTGCATGAAATAATTTTTTTGGGGGGGGTCAAAAAATCGAATTTTTCACGGATATTTAAATATATGAATTTTAGAATTTAGGTGAACTAAAAATTGGTCCGATCAGCGCTATATTAATATTATTAAAAGAATTTGTAATTTTTATTGTTTAATAGTAATGTATGATTCATAGAATATACGGAAGAGCAAAACAGACATATTTGTTTTGTTTTTATTCAAAGTGATGAGATACTTCTCAGTAAACAAAGTTTGTTTTTCTTAGCGTAAAAATTATTATGTTTAACTTTTTCGACCAATTAGAATAAAAAGTAAGTATATATTGATTATTTTATCAGTTTTTCTCTTAGAAAAAATATTCAAATTTATCCAACCTATATGATACTAGGGTTGAACAGAGTTCAAAAGGAAAGAAATAAGTCAACAGAAAGGGGTCAGTGTGGAATGGCGTCAGTGTAATGGAGTGAATGCATGTATGGGAATAAGTATAATGTAAGTAAGTGTATGTAAGTGGAGCAGAACACCTCTAGCTCCCATCATATCACCTTGAAACACAAGACTGACTGTAGAGATGTGAAATTGTTATTTAATAAAACGTCAATAATTTCAAGTAAAATTTTGCTATGATTGGATATCATTTAGATTTTACAGAATAATGTGAAAAGATCCATTGGAAAATTTTATTTAACAAATTCTTGTTAAGAATTAAGTTTCCTTGGAACTAATTAAAATCTGTTTTATTCATTAAACTTCTATATTTGAAACAAACTTTTATTAAAAATAGAAATGATGATAATTTGCTGAGAAACGCAAGGCTCAGTGGAAGATGTGAAATTGTTATTTAATAAAGCTTCAATTCAAGTGAGAGTTTAAATGTGACATGGTAATTGGTCTAAGAGAAGGAAAACTTCAAATTATAACCTGTTAAACTTAAAAATTCACTTTGTGTCACTTCCTCTTTGTCCGGAGGGGGTTGGGTAGATACATAAGAGGAATTATTTGATATTACAGTTCATTGTATGATAAATGAAAATCATAATTATATATATATATATATATATATATATATATATATATGCAGATAACAAATGAATATCAGTTTTCTATAATAATATCTTTTCTTTATTTACAGATATCAATTGTAGAGGAGAACAGGAATTTACAAAACTGAAGCAGCATATGCTAATATAAAAATGTATTTCTTCAGTGTTTGGATTTAGAGTGTGAGAGGTTTCATCATATAAGCTCAAAGAAAGATTTGTTGTCCATTTAAAACAGGATATGCAAACACATACAGGAGAGAAAAACCATTTTCTTGTCAAGTATGTGGGATGGCATTTTCACAGAGTGCCACTTTAAAATCACACCTGCGAATACATACAGGAGAGAAACCATTTTCTTGTCAGGTGTGTGGAACAGCATTTTCACAGACAAGCAGTTTACAACAGCACATTCGCACACACACTGGAGAGAAGCCATATACTTGTCAAGTGTGTGGGTCATCATTTGCACTGAATTCTACTTTAAAAAGGCATGTCCGGACACACACAGGAGAGAAACCTTTTTTTGTGAAGTATGTGGATCAGTATTTAAAAAGAAACTGCACTTTACAAA
>JALAJA010001355.1:0-27016 GCA_023376005.1 Doryteuthis pealeii | reverse complement strand
CTAAAGAAAAATGAGCAAAAACCAGCAAAAAAAAAAGCAAAAAAAAAAAACAAGGTTATTTTCACCGTAAAAAAAAAAATAATATAAATAAAAAATAAATATCTTATTGAAAGACTGTGGGGTTTAGCTAAAGTTAAAGTGTGTTTGCCAGGAAACCTTTTAACCACACCTTGTCTACTCAAGTGTAAGTCATGAAGTTTCTTTCCAAATTGGGATTAAAGTAAAAGAAAAAAAAAAAAAAAAAAAAAAATTGATAAGGACAGATAAAATAAAGCCTAACTTGTACATCACCACCCACACCTTTTGTTCACTCCCCTCCTACACCTAACTGGACACCACCACCATTACCCACATGCCTTTGTAAGAGAGAGAGAGAGGGGACTTTCACAACTTTCACGTGTGACTCAGCAGACAAGACTAGTTTTGGGAGTCCGGGTTGAATTGCCATGAATGAACACATGTAAGATGGGAAAGAGGTGGTGGGGAAATATATAAAGAAAGGGTGGATTGATATATATAATATATATATATATATATATATTATATATTATATGAGCAGTTGGTTTTTTTCAAGTGTACTCAACTTCAGCCTTTGAAAATAAAAAAGGAAACTATGAATGGACATGGATGGGGGGAAGAGTTTCAGAATTAAGGTTAGGCTCACCACAAATAATAGGAGCCCCCACACCCCGAACTAGGGTGAGGGAGATAACTTCTCAAACGCCTACATTCAAACTCTCAATACAATACCACTCTTTAAAGGACTCAAACGACAAATGATGGATTGACGAAATAGAAACTTCTTGTAAAGATTTTCAGACTCTAGAAATATACATATAGTATATATATACATACACATATACATACATACACACATATACATACATACACACATATACATACACACACACACATATATACATATATACATATACATATACATACATATACATATATATGTGTGTGTGTGTGTGTGGCAACCGTGAAATCTTAGTGTCATTTGCACTAATATGTGACAAAGATTTACCATGTAGTGAAGATTGTGCTCTTTTTCTTTGTTCACGATCACCTAGGTAAAGAGTTATCTTGTGTCACTATTAAGCCTTGGAGTTGGTAACTGTTCTTCATTTTGTAAATAGTCTATTGGTTTTTGGTATATTGATTTAGATCAGTCTTTAGAGCATCCACAAGTTACAGGGTTTGGCCCCCGCCAACTGTGCTTGAATAGTACAACTTAGATCTATGCAGTAAAATGAGGGGCCATGGTGCTCCACAATCTCCCTGGTCTAGTGCTAGTAAAAAGGGGATTGACTCCCTTGCTTTTTCAGCTGGTACCAACAATAGGCAACTATGTGTGTGTGTGTGTGTGTGTGTGTAATATATATATATATATATAATATATAGGGTAGGTAAGTCTAGGAGAGGGATAACTGAATTCAAAATTCCCGAGGTTGGTCGTTGATTGGCTTTGTGGCAACCCTTGATGCACCAATACTTTCCTGTCGACTATGTCAAAAAGTGTGGATGGTCCGACAAGCCTTCACCACTATAAACAAATCACTGTGTGGATGTTCATAGTATGAACACTCATACGTCGATCGACTGGAGAGTCCATATATGATGTGTGTGAGTGTGTATTATGGTGATGATTGACCTTCTTTACTCCTAAGGTCGCCAAGTAAAACCAAGTATTCTAGTAATAAAAAAAAACAAAAAACAAAAACTCCACTTTTGTACAATGTTATACTGACTGTGGCACATCTAACCATTTCTCAGCTGCATCCATAGCTTCCTTAGCATTCTTCAACTTGTTTTTAGGGGCCCAATCAGCCCAGTCAGGGCACAGACCTAGAAAAGAAGTTTAGTTTTAAGATTAAAAATGGAATTTACACAAATTCTTGGAAGCATTTGTACACCTGATAAACCACTTTTAGCGTCCAAAATTTTTAAGTCCATTAATAATTTCATTGATATGGCAGATATAAATTTCTTAAATTGTAATTTTAAGCTGCACCAATCCCATGTCATGTTTAGAGATTTGATAATCTTAATGCAATTATAAAAATTGTTGCTTTACAACTCAGATTGTCTAGTACATTGGAAGTCAAATTAGATACTATTTCTAAATTTTGAAGATGAGAATTGATAATTAGTATTGTTTCAGACTATTGTCCCCAAGTCTGACAAGAAATACCTGAAGAAGGCAGGAGATCACGTTGTACAGAATAAAAATGAGGACAATAGTCTGAATAATCCAAATGCTAATGGGAGTCCAATATTTGAATCACATATTGCCTATATTATCCATACCATCAACCATTATAGATGCCTTGTGTGATGTAACCATCACACAAGATTTAATTAATAATATATTTAATAATAAATAATAACAAGTGATTTAAATATAATAAGATTTAATTAATAATATATTTAATAATAATAATAACAAGTGATTTAAATATAATAAGATTTAATTAATAATATATTTAATAATAAATAATAACAAGTGATTTAAATATAATTTAATCATTAATAACATAAGTGATACTGACCTGGTCCACAGGCATCAACCAAAGCTCCAATGGCACGACCATCATTCCAATCTGTAGTGAAGTTATGAATTGGCAGATCGGCACATTTGCCCTGGATCCAGTTGAGAAGTCTCTGCTTAGGAGTGGGTCCTCCAGCTCCTGGGGCTGCCTCTTCACCCTCCCACATAGGCATAGAGATAGAATAGTGAAGAATAAGGGTCCATATTAACCCAGGATCAACTTCATCTTCTGGTCCACAATATCACCACTGTCTGCAAGAAACAAAAAGAACAGACAAAAGTTAGAAATTTAATCAAAAAAGCATTAACTGTTGATCAGCTATAATAAAAAAAAAAGAAGGTAGGAACAATAGCAGAAGAATTTTCCCCCAAAGACATTTCCAATAAGCAAATATAGCAAAGTATTATTTTTTTTTGATAGATTTTTGACTCTGGGCCAAATTCAATTTGTCAACCAACTGCTACAGAAAAATAAGTGTATGTATGTATGTATGTAAGGGGGAAAAATTTTTTTTTAAATTAAAAAAAAAAAAAAAAAAAAAAAAAAAAAAAGAAAAAGCCAGTCTCTGCTAAGCAGCGTCTTGTTCAGAATAAGATTCACGAGGAAAGCCCCCCCCCCATATCTAAGTAAAACTTAGAACTGTTCAAATTATTTGTATTAAGAATTAGTTACTTAAAAAGCTATAATTCTTTACAAATGATTACAAAATCATTAGTTTCCCAAAACCATATAACTGAAAATTCTTAGTATTTAGATAGGAATACTTGAAACCATATAACTGCAAAAAATTAAAAGAGGAAGTTATTAGAAACCATAATTGTGAAGCGAGAAAAGATTTGGCATTAAGTAACGCAACAACGGTTGACATGCTGTAAAGCCAACCAACCTACAATATTAAAGAGAAAACAATGAACTGCTAATTAGAATCATTCACTCTTTACTAAGCAGAATCATTAATATAATGGAGGATTGTTACAGGTTGTCATTATAAATTGCAACTAGATTAAATACCTGGAGAGAATATGGTGGAAAGGTAAGGGAAAACATTGGCCAAACTGTACAGTTAAAATAGTCGTCGGGGTGGTATAAAGTCGGTATAAGCCAATCAGTGCTAGACCAAGGTGTTTGTTTTTGGTGTCTGAGGTCGAGTGCTGCACCTACCAGCTCCTTTACTGTGCTATTCATACGCTGAGGTGGCTGGTATCGAACTAGGACCCTTGGGGTTTTTAAGCTGAACGCTCTATTGACCGAGCTAACCCGACCCTTATAGATAGCTTTAATTCTTCAAAGTATTCCTAGGAAAGGATTCTGAAACTACAAATTACACGTCTCATTTACCATATTTACCTGTTTGCCACAAAAGTTATTTTTCAAAATCCATTTTTTTTTTTTTTTTTTTTTTACAATTTTATTTTATTTTTGCGGGGTAAGGGGGGGGAGTACATAAATGAATCTAAGAAGTTAAAAGTTAAACTGAAGAAATTTTCTAAAGATGACTGACAATTTGTAGAAATATCTTTCTATATCTATTTATATATCTATATCTAGCACACTACTTTTAAGTGTGGCAATAAGATCTGTATTAAAGTTTGGTAGTTGAAGCACTTCTAGAAATCCAGCAAATGAGATGAGGGAAAAGCAAGATGACTAAACCTGTTGAGAATTTTTGCTCTGTCTGCAAAAAGGGATGAGAAAAATATAAAACCTAAAACTTATGTTAAAGAGAAAAAAAAAACCCTTCTGTGAGAGTTTTTGGCAACTTAGTTTTTGGTAACAACTAATCATTGAGAGTCTTCAGTTTCTATTTTTATAAAATATGGCTTGTCCATATCTCTAAACCGGTTCTTCACTTTAGTTATTTCCTTACAGAACTTTCTGGTACCCATACTCTAATTAAAAGTTATTTAATAGGAGGAAAAAAAAAAAAAAAAAAAAGTTAAGGGATCAATTTTTTAGCCAATGGCAACTCTTCAGATTTGTGGCTCCCCAATACCTTATTTCCAGAAAGGTAGCAATATCACCCCCCACATCTGCCTCAATTTGAGGATTTCATATTTTCAGTTAAAAATAAAAATTGTTTTTCTCAACAAGGTATTTTAATAAGGATCAGATCTTCATACTATTATATTTACCAACTCCTCCGCACAAGCAGGATACGACACAAGGTCAATATCTTAAGTGGAGTTCAACAGGTTTGAATTCAGAGTTTTCCTTCTCCTAGACTGGTTACCTAGCCATGGTTAAAAAACCCAGTCTGCCCTGCAGTTACTGAATTGGTCTCCCAAGAAAGCAGCAGTTGTCTTAAAGAACTAATCCATTTGTAATTCAGCCACAATAAATACAATCTAATTTATTATATACACAAAGTGCTGATAGTTAAAAGTTCTCAATACACACATTGAAATTATCATTTCAGTTTGTATATTATTAACTAACCAGCAGAAATGACATCTCATAGCAGGAATTTTATTAGAATACACAGTTAAATTATAGATAGGCTGGGTTCTTTAATCTTGGTAATGCAATCGGTTTAGGAAATGGAAATATTAATTCAAACCAGCAGTACTTCACTTAAAAAAAAAAAAAAAAAAAAAAAAAAATGACCTTGTGTTGCATCCTGCTCATAGTAGAGTTGGGTAAGTACACTTAAAATGCTCAGAGAATAAATCAATTTCCAGTTCACTTTGCAATTTAGTGATTATTCTGTACTATCCATTTCCTTGTAATCATCCAAATATAATCTAAAGAGCTATGGAATGTTAATTAGAATCTTTCATTCCTTCTTAAACAGAATCACCAGTCACTGTTACAAAAAGGGATAATAACAGGATCATAGTTTATTTAGTAATAATTATAAAACTAAATTTTCAAAGTATCAAACAATTTTTCTATTATTTAGCTGTAATACACTAGAACATTGGCTTTATGCCATACTACTAAGGAGATTCTGAAAGTTTGTGGCCTAAATAGAATTATTTCATTAAAAGAAATACCTATGCCTGGTGGAGGGTGCATTTAAGTTTTAATGTACTTTAATATATTAAATTAGACTAACGAAAGTAAATAAGAACAGATGAAAAGATTACTTATTTTAATCATATTTTAGTTGGTTTCTATATAAAGTCATTCATAGGAGTGATTTTTAACATGCTAAGAGAATAAAGAAATAATATTAGAAATCAATAACACCAAGTAATTATTTATTAAACCCGGTGTTTTAAATCCAGTATGCAAATTAAAAGAAACTTGGAAAAACAAAAACAAACTGAGCTAAGTGTATTGAACTACAAGATGAATATGAATTATTAACATTTCATGAATCTAGGGTATTCTCTTGGTGAGACAAAGAACTTTTCAGCAATCCTATTAATATTAAAACTTGAGAAGTGTAGGGAATTTTCTTCAAAAAGAGCAGATAATACAAACACTAACATTTATATCAAGACAAAAAATACTAGTTAGTTTCATAAAGCATTTGATGAGTATTAGCTCTGCAAAGTTTAACAAAAAACAAACTTAAACTCCATCAGTAAATAGTATCTCTTTAGTAAAAGAATTGAGTGGGTAGATAAAGTATGTGTGAAAGAAAGGTATTGAGAGTCAATGCTTGTGGGGTGTAGGGTAAGAGGTAGTGTAGGAATTTGTGGGTGGGGAACAGAAGTCTAAACAAGTTTGTCTAGATTAATTTCCTTAAAGTGATTAAAAATTTTTTCTTAAAAAGCCAAGCCTATCACCAAGTCAGATATAAACTTACTAATATTGAAATAACTGACAAGTCTATATAACGAATCTAATAAAACGGTTTTAATACTTGCCTCTTGGCTATTTTATTTTATTTTATTTTTTTTTTTAATTGCCTAAAATATTTTTGGCTTTCATTAATTAAAGAAGAAAAAAAATGAATTAGAATTCAGTGTTTAATCTGAATTAAATAGTAATTGTTTTGGCTCACCAGCCACCAGAATTTGCACAGTCACTAATTATAAGGAATGGAAAAAAAAAAAAAAAAAAAAAAAGTTAATGTGTTGTGACTATTACAAATAAAAAAAAGGTGACTGAATAAAGGGTTCGGTTTGAAAAGAAAAGAGGGGGAAACGCTAGTAGACACACACCTGAAAAGACCAGAGAGTACAAAAACAAAACCATGGTTACTATTACCAAGATGAGGACACCCCCCCAGTCCAAGTACAATGTAAATGACTCATCTCAAATTAAGAATGTTATTTTAAAATCTTATTCCCACCTAACCAGTATCAAACATTTTAAAAAGGAAAGATTAAAAATTAAAAACTATTTAATCCTGACCCCAAATTTAAACTTGAAAAGCTACCTAAAACAAGTTCCGGGAATATTAACTCGTAACCCCCCGCCTAGGTATTATTTAAAGGGGCGTGGAGGTGGAATGGTGCTTATTCAAAATAGGTGCCAGATTAAAATTTCTGTTAATTCTGGGGTAATGTACAAAAAATTATATATTAGGAATGTAATACATATATCCATCTTCCAGATAAAGAGAAAGTATTGGTCATTTGAAATGCTAAGTTCCAAAAAATTAAAAATTGACCATAAGTAAGTAGGCATCTTATTTGAGAGGACAAAGAAACATGGCAGATGAACAAAAATTGTATCTGGTTGAAGATGTTTTTCTAACTTCACTATTAAGTTAAAAACAATTTGGTCAAATAACCGATATCAAGTATTTCTATCTAATACAAAGAATTTGCAGTTATATGGTTTCAAGTAACTAATAATAATCCTTAGTAAACAAATACCTTCCGTCATGCAAGTCGGCATAGTGGCTTATTGTCGGTAGCAGCTACATAGCAAGGGGGTATCTCCTTGTCACTAGAGTCAGGCCAGAGGGGTTATTTGAGCTGAGGTGGAGTGACAAACCTAACATCAGTTCGCCACTTTATTGCACAGATCCAAGCTGTGCTACTCATATGCCAAGAACTGGTACTGAACCCAGAACATTGGTTCTACTGACTACGCTAAATAGACTATTCTTAATACAAGAAACTTGCAGTTATATGGTATCAAGTATTGGTAAAACTTGCAAATCATACTCAAAATCCATGACTCAGAAAAAAAAAAAACAAAAAAAAAACAAACAAAAAACAACATAACCCACAAATTTTGTAATAAATGTTAATTTTAACTAGGGGGTTGGGATTAGGGTTAGTTTAATGGGGAAATAAATTTAGGTTCTGTTTTTTCTGGGTCACCCTCTAATATGGGATTTTGAGTAGGATTTGCAAGTTTTCTATCAAATACATTTTTTTTTAAATAGATCTATTTAACTCTTTGATGGAACCCTAAAACAAGTACTAGTGGACCCGAGAGTAATGACAGTGAGTATGAGACTAAAGTATTGAGTTTAGTCTTAGGTGTGTATGGGGGGGGGGATTCCATTCGCAAGGGAACGAGAAGGAGGGCATTATAAAAACTTGTTTTAGTTTTTTAAAATTAGGCTTATGTGGAAGATTTTAATTTATTTACCACAACTTATTTATATAAGATTTAAAAAACAATGAAAAACATTGCAGTGAAAAAGAAAAAAAAAAGTTCCTTAAATGGAAAAATCAGTCAAGATTACAAAAATGACAGTTAAGGGAACCTTGATTATTTAGTCACCAGTTGTATTTTATTAGGGCATTTGGTTTTCCTTCACCCACATCTATCATTTCAACTCACCCACCCCCCAAAAAAATTAGTTTGGAAACTACTGCTGGCCTCAACATTGCCATGTAAGGACATACTCTTCACAAGCCATGTATCTTAACCTTGAAGAGAAAAAAAGAAAAAAAATTCTTAGCGTAGATGTCTATGTATGGGGAAGATACAAACAGTAAATCTCTGGAGAAAGAGAGAAAAAAAGAAAGAAAAAGAAAAAAAAAGGAGTAATAGAGGGAGAGAGAGAGAGAGAGAGAGAGAGAGAGAGAGAGAGAGGAGCAAGTAGTCATCAAGAGTTAGCAACAGAAAGATTGGAGTGGTATGGGAAAGAAGAAGAAGAAGAAAAAGGTAGCCTCCTACCCTACGTCATCATCTCCAACTTCCAAGACCCCCCTCCCCTAACCAAACAGACAGGGTTCAGTCAAGAAATTTCCGTGTAGCCCAGTTAAAAAAGAATGGAAGTAGTTTTTTTTATTTTTTATGTCTTCACTATAAGGGTGGAGAGTAAGAGAAACTTAAGATGGGACAATCATTTGGCTTACCATATAAGTCCAAAGTGATTTAGAGGAAGGGGGAGAAAAAAAAAATTATGAGTGGGAACAAGATATTCGATTTAGACAAACTAACCTATGGATACACCTTTCATCAATGTTTGGAATGCTTCTGTTAAGGGCTAAAATAAAATATGCAAGCAGGATAGTGAGAAACCGGTACGAAGCGAGGAGGAGGAGGAGCAACTAAACTATACAGGTGGTAAACTTCTCTGGGGTTTGTATTACAATTTGTCAAGTAGTTTTTAAATAGTTTTGGACTAATTTTTTTTTAACCCATTTTAAAATTAGAGCAAAAATCTTCATTATATTTTTTTAAAAAGTCAAATAAATTTAGATAAATATCTTAGTATCAATTTATTTACTTGCATTGTATTTTATGTAGCAAATTTAAAATACTGAAAAATTAGTAATGTAATTAAAAAGAACAAAAAGTTAAGAGCATAATTTTTTATCAATTTTTTTATTATATAGTTCTTGGAAAAAAAGTTTAGTCACAAAGGGGCTTTCGAATTAGATTTATAACTAATTTGAAATCTGAACAGAATTAGTCCAGGTAAAGAGTGTAGTAAGGGTAACCTAAAAGGCACTTTTTTTTTAGACTTAATTTTCTGATGCAGTTACAAATGGGAATAAGAAAACTGTTTTCCAATGATCCTTGCTACGGAAAAATAAAGTGTATGTATGTATGTGGAAAAATTTTTTTTAAAAGAAAAAAAAAAAAAAAAAAAAAAAAACCACAAAACTTCAGGTTATCCTTACTGTGCTTTTAGCTTTTTTAAAATAAATTAAAAAAAAAAAAAAAAAAAAATAAATATGGAGCAAATGACACGGTTTCTAAATTTAAACAATTAGTACTTTAGTAATGCTATGTAAATACTTTACATCTCAGTATAAAACTACCTACAAAACAATTTGTCAATATCATTGACATCAAGGGTGTTTTATACCCTTTTTACTAGTAATAGACAAGGGAGATTGTTTTTTTCCGAGGTGGGGCACCACACATACCGTCAGCTCCTCATTTACTATACACAGATAAGATTATCCAAACTGTGCTACTTAGGTGTAGAGTATATAAAAAAAAAAAACAAACAAAAAAAAACAACAACTAGCTTGTTTAGTACTTAGATGGTGACTACTTAGTAACAGCAGGTACTGTAGGCAGTCTGCCTATCAGACTAAGCAAAGTTTAGTATTACAAAATAACTAACATTTTTGATTTTAATTCTTAATTTTATTTTTTTAAATTTTTAACAGTTTATGACTATTTACCACCCCCTCTGCACAAGCAGGTGACACAAGGTCATTTTCTTAAGCGGAGTTTAACAGGTTTGAATTCAGAGTTTTCCCTCTCCTAGACTGGTTACCTAGCCATGGTTAAAGAGCCCAATCCACCCTACTATCTGCCTATAGCTGGAGGGAGAGTAGATGGATTCATACCTTTCCCAAGGGTATTAGTGCTATGTGAAATGCAAACAGCTTCGTCCAGGATTTGAACATGCCAACAAGTCCATTTCCAATGTATAACCATTACACCATGCACCTCAATTATGACAACTATGTAGTCACCTGCTATCAAGCTTATATAAAGTATAAACATTTTTTTGTAAATAGTTAAAATTTAAAAATATATATAATTCAGGTGAGATTAGTTTTAGATTCTTAGCCAATATGGACGCTAGTCAGATATTTACAAGAGCAGCCAATTTGTATGATTGATAACATCTAGATACAAAGATACATGATAAATTGGAGCAACACCTGGAACTGGTGACTAACGAGATTCAAGAAAAATGCTTTTAACTTCACGCAGCAACTATACGTCAGGTACAAGTTGCAACAGTCTAAAAAAAAATTAGAAGCAAGTGACATAGCTCATCAGGTGAGATGTTTGGCATTAAACCAATTACAGAAGGTTATTAAACAACGGTATTGTCTAGGTAATAAAAATTACTATATCTAATTACATGCCTATTCAGATTTTACTTTTTAATAGAACCGTAATATATTTCTACAATGCCAGACAGATTTTCCTTTGTTTAATTTTTTTTTTTTCTTTTAAATCCTGCTGTGCTTTCAACCAAAAATAAACAATTTAAAACAAGATAATTTTATTAGTAAGTATCAAATTTATTCATATTCACCAGTGCTCTGGCGTGAAATAAGATGCATATCAATTAAGTAGGGGATTTTTAGGGGAGGGGAGAGGAAGAAAGAAAAAAAAAAAAAAAAAAAAAAAAAAAAAAAATCAACTTTAGGCTGTGGATTAAAGTATAGTATCTGTTCATCTCCTTTTGCCTCATTTCATTTTTACAGGTGCAAGATAAAATTATTTTTAGTAAGAGTGGTGAATACATGGAATAAACTACCATCATCAATAGTGAATGCCCCAGCTCTAAACTCCTTTAAGGCAATGTTAGATAATCTGTAGAAAGAGTATAAATATTCTTTGGAATTAAGATGAATGTTTATAAGGAACAGCTGACAGGTCTCAGACCTAATATACTAGTTGAAAAAATATTAAGATAAATTCTACAGTAGTTATTTACCAATTTTAGTCATAACAGAAAGCTAGTCACATAGGGCACCCAGTAAGGATGTAACTCACTAGAAATGGACTGCTAGCCTAGTTTGTTAACTATTACACAACATGTGGTGCCCAGATTCATTCTAAAGTGCTGAACAATAAGTAGGATTGTTCTTTGTTTCTGATATATACAGAGTTGACCTTCATGACCTTTTTAAGGGATGAGAAAGTTCAAGAATGGTTTCAGATATATACACTGTTTACTCATAAGCATAAAATAATTTCAAATTATTCAAAGAAAGGCTTGTAATAAGACTATCATTAACAACAAATAAAAAATGTTTACTGTAGAAAGAGCAAAGTTGCTAAGAAAAAAAAAAAAAAAAAAAAAAAAAAAAAGGGGGGGGGGGCTATTGAATACTAGAAAATTTTATAAACCAACACAAGTTACCCCTCCACCAAAAAACCTTTTCAATGGTTTATGGTTTGGTTTGTTTTACGGCATATCAACCTCAGTGGGTCATTTAATGCCGATAAAGTTTTGAAATAAATCAATTCTTAATGGATAATACATTTTTTTTTATAAATACATTTTTCTATTTAACCCATAGATGGGACCCTAACAGGTACTACCACTCCGGGTCAGAGTGGTCCAGGGAGCAATGGTGATGAAGGGGTGCTCCACATTCCCCAAACCTCCAAAACTGGAATCTCACCATCAGATAGAGTTTAACATCATTCCCAGGACATATAGACCCGCAGCCACCGCCTTCTAGCACCCATATGATAAAAAGGGTTGGGTCTTGCCATAAGGAAACCTTTTCAAGGATATAAAAATATTTGTATGGACTTTTAAACAAGAGAACACATTTTTTAAATTATCAGACAAATTAGAGATTTGGTTGATTTTAATTGCATGTCACTCCATTGAGGGTTATTTTATGCTTAGAGGTTAGGGTACATTTATGTAGTTTAAAAGTTTCTTTTGTGCACACAGTTATATCAAATATAACTAATAGTAATAATCTATACACAATTATATGGTTTCAAGTAACAGTAATTCATAGGAAACAACAATAGCTTTAAGCCACTTAATAGAAATAATTTGAATAGATCTATTGGACCTATGGATGGGACCATAAAAGGTACTACCACTCAGGGAGTGGAACTGGGAGTAATGGCTATGAAGGAGCACTCATACTACAGAATTGGAGCCTCACCACCAAATGCAATTTAAGGTCATATCCAGGACACTTTTGTAAGGGAGAGAGGGTCTTACTCCCCTACAGGGGTTAGGGTGTATTCTAAGTCCTGCCAACAAGACATCCAGACAAATTAGTTTTTTTTGTATTTCATATGAAAATAAAATTCTCAAAGGAGGAGGAGGGGGGGGGAGTACTTTATAGGTTTTAAAAGGTTGCAGTAATGTCCAGTCTGAAGTTAACTTTTTTCATATTTTTTATTTTATTTTTTTTTAAATTTTTTAACCAACCCCTCCGCACGGGCAGGATGTGACACAAGGTCAATTTTTTTAAGCGGAGTTCAACAGGTTTGAATTCAGAGTTTTCCTTCTCCTAGACCGGTTGCCTAACCAAGGTTAAAGAGCCCAGTCTGCCCTACTATTTATCCATAGCTGGGAGGGAGAGTAGGATTCATACCTTTCCCAAGGGTATTAACTTTTTTCATATAAGGTTGGATGGATTACAAAGACTTGATAAACATTCCAATAAATCCTTCTCGTTAATGTTATAATTCAGATGTAATGTTAAATAATCATTAGATACCTAATGATTATGACAATAGTGTAGAAATCATATTAGTGCAGCTGATGGCCATGAGGGTGAGTGACAGCGTTTGACCTCACTTTCACCTTGCGTTCTGGGGAGAACCGTGAGAAACGGAAACCCCATAGAAGGCCCTTCCGGTTTAAGGTGTAAGCAACTTAGTCAGTTAGAGTTAGAACTTAGAAGCGAAGCTAGCAAGATGTAAGGATCCGCGCGCATTGTCTGGTCTGGGGGTTTATGGAATAAAGTAACATCATCGTAAATCGAAGTCTTGTTGTTATTACTAAAAGACAACAATAGCACAGGGCTTCTGATAAGAAGTGATCCCCAACAGAGACCAGACCCAGAATCCTCAATAGAAGACCAGACGAGACCTTAGAAGATATACCAGATCCGGCCAGAAGAATAGACGACAGAGTAAGAAGAAAGAAGTATATAACATATATAGATATTCAAAGCCGTCAAAGAAAAGGCACTACGTAACAGTAAATAGAAGGTAGATTGTACAAGTCTAATCCGGTTAAGATACTTTACTGTATTATCTTGTATATAAAAACACAATGTGACAAATACAACTACACTATTTTCCATCATGCAACCAAGTTTTCCTATAGTAAAGGAAGGATATTGCATCGTCACGGTAACATGCAGATTTCCAGGTGTACAGATACAGGCATAGATCCTAAGATGAAGTGTTCATTCATACGAAAGTAATCCCCTCACTTATGACAGAAATAATGCTAAGATAAAAAAAAAAAAAAAAAAAACACACGTCTAGATAGATTAGATCCAGACATGCTTAAAGAGCAATCTACTTTTAAGAGATTAAAAATTCAGGTTTTCTTCCAAGAGAGAAAAAAAAAAGCAAAAAGTTGTCAGTAGTGTACCTAGCAACAAGCAAACCCATTCAGTAGGTAGCGGTTTGAAAGACTTGCAAGCAGTATTGATCATCACCTGGGTAGGTGTGATTTCGTAGCAGATCTTTTCCTGCATTATACTAAATCAATATAACAATTGTTTTCAATTACCGAAAGAATAGAAGAACTAGTTTACATAGACGGAAAGAGCCAAACTAGTCAATAGCCTGGCCGACCTTATCAAAGGACCACCAAGATTTAATGTAAATATTTGATTTATTTCAATTTTACAAGTTTAGACAACATAAAATATGAAAGTCATTTAAGATCTGAATAAGAGAACTTGTTTGTCCCACAACTTAAAAAAAAAAAAAAAAAAAAAAAAAAAAAAAGGAGAAGAGCAAGTGGCATTTAATGTTCAGTCAAGAACATTTTCAATTAAAATTTGACAAGCTTAACGAAGATGTTTAATTCAAATAGATACTTAATATGGTTCAACTGGTTAAAAAAAAAAAAAAAAAAAAAAAAAATCCAGCTTCTTATCCAAAAAGCAGATCGTCTATCCCAATTACAAGAGAATAATTATAACCACTTGTTTATTTACTAAGTTTTGCTCATTCTGTCATACAAGACTGACATGGTTTACAGTACCCACTGTTGCTAAATAGTCACCATCTAAATACTGTGCAGACTCAACTTTGCTCCAAAACTGGAGCCTCATCATAGGATGCAGTTTAGTGGCATATCTAGGACCTTCCTTTTGGGGAGGATAGTTTATTCTAAGCCCCCACTGACAGGGTGACAAAATTAAGAGACACTAATAAAAAAAATAAAAAAAAAAAAAATACCTGTCAAATTAGAATATTTGATGTTTGTAGATTTTATTTAGACTTTTGTGATATCACTGGCCCCTGTTAAAATTGTAAGGCAGTGGGTAGGAAGAACAAGGCTAAAGATAAGTTTCAAAGAGATTGTTTCTTATATTTCATAATTCCTTGCTGTCTTAGACTCCCCCCCCCAGTAAAAAAAAAAATAAAAAAAATAAATAAAAGGCCTACATAATCTAACAAGCTATAAAACCAACAAACCACCCAAAATTAAGTGACAAGTAGTAATAAGTATTATTTTGATTATTCGGACTATTGTCCTCATCTTTGTTATCTGTACAATGTTTTGGCCAAATACAAATCAAGCCTCATCTCAAAAATTCAGAGAAAAAGTACTAATAGATTTAGTTTCTCACCAACTTTGTATTGTACAATATTGCATAACTTTAGTTCTCAAAGGATAATAGGCATGACAGACAAGTATTGCTTTAAAATACACTAGTCAAGAAGGAAAACATGACGAAGTGTGGAAGAAATTCCATAACTTCAAAAATATGCTTAAGATCAAAAACAGCTTGGCATTGGCCATAGCAATCACTCAAGAGTAATTATAACATGCCTCAACCATTTGTATTGCCAGTGATAGTTATGAGGTGTCACAGCCATCATCGGACAGAACTATTGTTGAGGATTAGGGGGGGGGGGGGTAGTGGAGTGGAGATTAAGTTGTGGTATGTAAGATCATTTTAGAAGAGGTTGTCAAACAAACCTATTCAACAAATATCTTTGTTTCCTAAATGTAGAAATGAAAAAATAAACAACACTAGGGTGTAGGAGCAACAGGTAAGAGAGAGGGGGAGTGAGAGAGGGAGAGGGAGGGGGGGAAGTCTTTAAAAGGATTTAGAGGGATATTTACAAAGTTGACCTTTAAACTCTTAGTGCATGTTTTTTTTTTTTTTTTTCCTTCTTTTATTTAATTTGTTTTAACACATTTTTATATACCAGCCTTCCATTCCAAACCTGGATCTAATCCAGAGTTATTTTTCTTGCCTTTCAACTTGTTAAATATATGAACAACCTTTTGCCTCCTGTACTCCATTTGTTCTCAATTGGGCAGAGGGAATTTAAGGTCTTCAGGAACTGGAACAATAAATTGCCAAATTAAAACTTGGGTAAACTAGTTTAATAGCTTAACAGTAAATAAATGAATAAATAAAATAATAAAGCACCGGGAAGGGGTGCATTTAAGAAAATGTTGAATATTAATATTTTTAATAAAGATTTTTGAAGGCAATTTACAATGCAATATGTGTTGAAAATTATATTTACTTAACTTAAAAAATTTTTTTTTTGTCATCTTTATCTGCATAATAGTCCGAATAACGCAGATAATACTAATGCATAATAATTATTAATATTTTTGTTTACATAATGGTATATCTTGGCATACCTTTGCCCTTTCAATGAACTCTTTTCCAAACTATAGCCACAGGATATAACTCGACAGATAACCCATTTGAATGAAAATAATGCGAGCTAAAGGATTGGCTAGGAATCTGACCAATAAGAGTAAACATAATGTAATCTAGTCTATAAACTCAGCAATTCGTTTTACAATGGCGTCCGTTTAATTTTAGACTCAATACAATACGAAACGTTGGTTTCGTTTGTTGTTTGGGTTTATGGCATAATCAAACCTGGCGGGTACTTTAACTCTTTGCCTACTTTAAGCCAATCACAACAGTTCTCCCACGACTACAAAGCAAAGTATAAACATTGATGGTTAGTTCATTATAATAGAGTAGAAGGTCTCAAATTACAATAAATTTGGTTCCCGAGTTCAAAGAGAAGATTCAGAGTTAAAGTTTCCCCAGAGTCAGACAAGAGAAATACCTGAAAAAGACCGGAGGGCACATAGGCTGAAACAACATTATCCAGATAAAGATGACAATAGTCCGAATAATCCAAATACAGAAATTTATTTTCTGACATCCGATATGGATGACAGATTTTAAAGACATGTCAACCTGTGTAAGATTATTTAATGCCTTGAGATTAGGGAATTGCATTTGTATTATCTGCGTTATTCGGACTATTGTCCCCATCTTCATTGTTATTTGTATAACATTTCGGTTGATATGCCCTCTGGCCTTCTTCAGGTATTTCTTGTCGGACTTGGAGCCATCCGAGGGCATATCAGCCGAAACGTTGTACAAATAACAATGAAGATGGAGACAATAGTCCGAATAACGCAAATATACTAATCTTCAAGCCTCATCTAAACATTCAGAGGAATTGCATTTATTGTACATTCATATCTTATCCTTTGTACAACGTTTCGGCTGATATGCCCTCGGATGGCTCCAAGTCCGACAAGAAATACCTGAAGAAGGCCAGAGGGCATATCAACCGAAATGTTATACAAATAACAATGAAAGATGGGGACAATAGTCCGAATAACGCAGATAATACAAATGCAAATTCCCTAATCTCAAGGCATTAAATAATCTTACACAGGTTGACATGTCTTTAAAATCTGTCATCCATATCGGATGTCAGAAAATAAATTTCTGTATTTGGATTATTCGGACTATTGTCTCTTTATCTGGATAATGTTGTTTCAGCCTATGTGCCTCCCCGGTCTTTTTCAGGTATTTCTCTTGTCTGACTCTGGGGAAACTTTAACTCTGAATCTTCTCTTTGAACTCGGAACCAAATTTATTGTAATTTGAGACCTTCTACTCTATTATAATGAACTAACCATCAATGTTTATACTTTGCTTTGTAGTCGTGGGAGAACTGTTGTGATTGGCTTAAAGTAGGCAAAGAGTTAAATTACCCGCCAGGTTTGATTATGCCATAAACCCAAACACAAACGAAACCAACGTTTCGTATTGTATTGAGTCTAAAATTAAACGGACGCATTGTAAAACGAATTGCTGAGTTTATAGACTAGATTACATTATGTTTACTCTTATTGGTCAGATTCCTAGCCAATCCTTTAGCTCGCATTATTTTCATTCAAATGGGTTATCTGTCGAGTTATATCCTGTGGCTATAGTTTGGAAAAGAGTTTCATTGAAAGGGCAAAGGTATGCCAAGATATACCATTATGTAAACAAAAATATTAATAATTATTATGCATTAGTATTATCTGCGTTATTCGGACTATTATGCAGATAAAGATGACAAAAAAAAAATTTTTTAAGTTAAGTAAATATAATTTTCAACACATATTGCATTGTAAATTGCCTTCAAAAATCTTTATTAAAAATATTAATATTCAACATTTTCTTAAATGCACCCCTTCCCGGTGCTTTTATTTTATTTTATTTATTCATTTATTTACTGTTAAGCTATTAAACTAGTTTACCCAAGTTTTAATTTGGCAATTTATTGTTCCAGTTCCTGAAGACCTTAAATTCCCTCTGCCCAATTGAGAACAAATGGAGTACAGGAGGGCAAAAGGTTGTTCATATATTAACAAGTTGAAAGGCAAGAAAAATAACTCTGGGATTAGATCCAGGTTTGGAATGGAAGGCTGGTATATAAAAATGTGTTAAAACAAATTAAATAAAAGAAGGAAAAAAAAAAAAACATGCACTAAGAGTTTAAAGGTCAACTTTGTAAATATCCCTCTAAATCCTTTTAAAGACTTCCCCCTCCTCTCCCTCTCTCACTCCCTCCTCTCTACCTGTTGCTCCTACACCCTAGTGTTGTTTATTTTTTCATTTCTACATTTAGGAAACAAAGATATTTGTTGAATAGGTTTGTTTGACAACCTCTTCTAAAATGAATCTTACATACCACAACTTAATCTCCACTCCACTACCCCTCCCCCCTAATCTCAACAATAGTTCTGTCCGATGATGGTGTGACACCTCATAACTATCACTGGCAATACAAATGGTTGAGGCATGTTATAATTACTCTTGAGTGATTGCTATGGCCAATGCCAAGCTGTTTTTGATCTTAAGCATATTTTTGAAGTTATGGAATTTCTTCCACACTTCGTCATGTTTTCCTTCTTGACTAGTGTATTTTAAAGCAATACTTGTCTGTCATGCCTATTATCCTTTGAGAACTAAAGTTATGCAATATTGTACAATACAAAGTTGGCTGAGAAACTAAATCTATTAGTACTTTTTCTCTGAATTTTTGAGATGAGGCTTGATTTGTATTTGGCCAAAACATTGTACAGATAACAAAGATGAGGACAATAGTCCGAATAATCAAAATAATACTTATTACTACTTGTCACTTAATTTTGGGTGGTTTGTTGGTTTTATAGCTTGTTAGATTATGTAGGCCTTTTATTTATTTTTTTTATTTTTTTTTTTACTGGGGGGGGGGAGTCTAAGACAGCAAGGAATTATGAAATATAAGAAACAATCTCTTTGAAACTTATCTTTAGCCTTGTTCTTCCTACCCACTGCCTTACAATTTTAACAGGGGCCAGTGATATCACAAAAGTCTAAATAAAATCTACGAAAGTCATCAAATATTCTAATTTGACGGTATTTTTTTTTTTTTTTTTTATTTTTTTTATTAGTGTCTCTTAATTTTGTCACCCTGTCAGTGGGGGGCTTAGAATAAACTATCCTCCCCAAAAGGAAGGTCCTAGATATGCCACTAAACTGCATCCTATGATGAGGCTCCAGTTTTGGAGCAAAGTTGAGTCTGCACAGTATTTAGATGGTGACTATTTAGCAACAGTGGGTACTGTAAACCATGTCAGTCTTGTATGACAGAATGAGCAAAACTTGGTAAATAAACAAGTGGTTATAATTATTCTCTTGTAATTGGGATAGACGATCTGCTTTTTGGATAAGAAGCTGGATTTTTTTTTTTTTTTTTTTTTTTTTTTTACCAGTTGAACCATATTAAGTATCTATTTGAATTAAACATCTTCGTTAAGCTTGTCAAATTTTAATTGAAAATGTTCTTGACTGAACATTAAATGCCACTTGCTCTTCTCCTTTTTTTTTTTTTTTTTTTTTTTTTTTTTTTTAAGTTGTGGGACAAACAAGTTCTCTTATTCAGATCTTAAATGACTTTCATATTTTTATGTTGTCTAAACTTGTAAAATTGAAATAAATCAAATATTTACATTAAATCTTGGTGGTCCTTTGATAAGGTCGGCCAGGCTATTGACTAGTTTGGCTCTTTCCGTCTATGTAAACTAGTTCTTCTATTCTTTCGGTAATTGAAAACAATTGTTATATTGATTTAGTATAATGCAGGAAAAGATCTGCTACGAAATCACACCTACCCAGGTGATGATCAATACTGCTTGCAAGTCTTTCAAACCGCTACCTACTGAAATGGGTTTGCTTGTTGCTAGGTACACTACTGACAACTTTTGCTTTTTTTTTTTCTCTCTTGGAAGAAAACCTGAATTTTTAATCTCTTAAAAGTAGATTGCTCTTTAAGCATGTCTGGATCTAATCTATCTAGACGTGTGTTTTTTTTTTTTTTTTTTTTTTTTATCTTAGCATTATTTCTGTCATAAGTGAGGGGATTACTTTCGTATGAATGAACACTTCATCTTAGGATCTATGCCTGTATCTGTACACCTGGAAATCTGCATGTTACCGTGACGATGCAATATCCTTCCTTTACTAGGAAAACTTGGTTGCATGATGGAAAATAGTGTAGTTGTATTTGTCACATTGTGTTTTTATATACAAGATAATACAGTAAAGTATCTTAACCGGATTAGACTTGTACAATCTACCTTCTATTTACTGTTACGTAGTGCCTTTTCTTTGACGGCTTTGAATATCTATATATGTTATATACTTCTTTCTTCTTACTCTGTCGTCTATTTTCTGGCCGGATCTGGTATATCTTCTAAGGTCTCGTCTGGTCTTCTATTGAGGATTCTGGTCTGGTTCTGTTGGGATCACTTCTTATCAGAAGCCCTGTGCTATTGTTGTCTTTTAGTAATAAACAAGACTTCGATTTACGATGATGTTACTTTATTCCATAAACCCCAGACCAGACAATGCGCGCGGATCCTTACATCTTGCTAGCTTCGCTTCTAAGTTCTAACTCTAACTGACTAAGTTGCTTACACCTTAAACCGGAAGGGCTTCTATGGGGTTTCCGTTTCTCACGGTTCTCCCCAGAACGCAAGGTGAAAGTGAGGTCAAACGCTGTCACTCACCCTCATGGCCATCAGCTGCACTAATATGATTTCTACACTATTGTCATAATCATTAGGTATCTAATGATTATTTAACATTACATCTGAATTATACATTAACGAGAAGGATTTATTGGAATGTTTATCAAGTCTTTGTAATCCATCCAACCTTATATGAAAAAAGTTAATACCCTTGGGAAAGGTATGAATCCTACTCTCCCCCAGCTATGGATAAATAGTAGGGCAGACTGGGCTCTTTAACCTTGGTTAGGCACCGGTCTAGGAGAAGGAAAACTCTGAATTCAAACCTGTTGAACTCCGCTTAAAAAAATTGACCTTGTGTCACATCCTGCCCGTGCGGAGGGGTTGGTTAAAAAATTTAAAAAAATAAATAAAAAATATGAAAAAAGTTAACTTCAGACTGGACATTACTGCAACCTTTTAAAACCTATAAAGTACTCCCCCCCCTCCTCTCCTTTGAGAATTTTATTTTCATATGAAATACAAACAAAACTAATTTGTCTGGATGTCTTGTTGGCAGGACTTAGAATACACCCTAACCCTGTAGGGGAGTAAGACCCTCTCTCCCTTACAAAAGTGTCCTGGATATGACCTTAAATTGCATTTGGTGGTGAGGCTCCAATTCTGTAGTATGGAGTGCTCCTTCATAGCCATTACTCCAGTTCCACTCCCTGAGTGGTAGTACCTTTTATGGTCCCATCCATAGGTCCAATAGAAATTATTTCTATTAAGTGGCTTAAGCTATTGTTGTTTCCTATGAATTACTGTTACTTGAAACCATATAATTGTGTATAGATTATTACTATTAGTTTATATTTGATATAACTGTGTGCACAAAAGAAACTTTTAAACTACATAAATGTACCCTAACCTCTAAGCATAAAATAACCCTCAATGGAGTGACATGCAATTAAAATCAACCAAATCTCTAATTTGTCTGATAATTTAAAAAAATGTGTTCTCTTGTTTTAAAAGTCCATACAAATATTTTTTTATATCCTTGAAAGGTTTCCTTATGGCAAGACCAACCCTTTTTTATCATATGGGTGCTAGAAAGGCGGTGGCTGCGGGTCTATATGTCCTGGGAATGATGTTAAACTCTATCTGATGGTGAGATTCCAGTTTTGGAGGTTTGGGGAATGTGGAGCACCCCTTCATCACCATTGCTCCCTGGACCACTCTGACCGAGTGGTAGTACCTGTTAGGGTCCCATCTATGGGTTAAATAGAAAAATGTATTTATAAAAAAAAATGTATTATCCATTAAGAATTGATTTATTTCAAACTTTATCGCATTAAATGACCCACTGAGGTTGATATGCCGTAAAACAAACCAAACCATAAACCATTGAAAAGGTTTTTTTGGTGAGGGGTAACTTGTGTTGGTTTATAAAATTTTCTAGTATTCAATAGCCCCCCCCTTTTTTTTTTTTTTTTTTTTTTTTTTTTTTTTCTTAGCAACTTTGCTCTTTCTACAGTAAACATTTTTTATTTGTTGTTAATGATAGTCTTATTACAAGCCTTTCTTTGAATAATTTGAAATTATTTTATGCTTATGAGTAAACAGTGTATATATCTGAAACCATTCTTGAACTTTCTCATCCTTAAAAAGGTCATGAAGGTCAACTCTGTATATATCAGAAACAAAGAACAATCCTACTTATTGTTCAGCACTTTAGAATGAATCTGGGCACCACATGTGTGTAATAGTTAACAAACTAGGCTAGCAGTCCATTTCTAGTGAGTTACATCCTTACTGGGTGCCCTATGTGACTAGCTTTCTGTTATGACTAAAATTGGTAAATAACTACTGTAGAATTTATCTTAATATTTTTTCAACTAGTATATTAGGTCTGAGACCTGTCAGCTGTTCCTTATAAACATTCATCTTAATTCCAAAGAATATTTATACTCTTTCTACAGATTATCTAACATTGCCTTAAAGGAGTTTAGAGCTGGGGCATTCACTATTGATGATGGTAGTTTATTCCATGTATTCACCACTCTTACTAAAAATAATTTTATCTTGCACCTGTAAAAATGAAATGAGGCAAAAGGAGATGAACAGATACTATACTTTAATCCACAGCCTAAAGTTGATTTTTTTTTTTTTTTTTTTTTTTTTTTTTTTTCTTTCTTCCTCTCCCTCCCCTAAAAATCCCCTACTTAATTGATATGCATCTTATTTCACGCCAGAGCACTGGTGAATATGAATAAATTTGATACTTACTAATAAAATTATCTTGTTTTAAATTGTTTATTTTTGGTTGAAAGCACAGCAGGATTTAAAAGAAAAAAAAAAATTAAAAAAGGAAAATCTGTCTGGCATTGTAGAAATATATTACGGTTCTATTAAAAAGTAAAATCTGAATAGGCATGTAATTAGATATAGTAATTTTTTATTACCTAGACAATACCGTTGTTTAATAACCTTCTGTAATTGGTTTAATGCCAAACATCTCACCTGATGAGCTATGTCACTTGCTTCTAATTTTTTTTTTTTAGACTGTTGCAACTTGTACCTGACGTATAGTTGCTGCGTGAAGTTAAAAGCATTTTTCTTGAATCTCGTTAGTCACCAAGTTCCAGGTGTTGCTCCAATTTATCATGTATCTTTGTATCTAGATGTTATCAATCATACAAATTGGCTGCTCTCGTAAATATCTGACTAGCGTCCATATTGGCTAAGAATCTAAAACTAATCTCACCTGAATTATATATATTTTTAAATTTAAACTATTTACAAAAAATGTTTATACTTTATGTAAGCTTGATAGCAGGTGACTACATAGTTGTCATAATTGAGGTGCATGGTGTAATGGTTATACATTGGAAATGGACTTGTTGGCATGTTCAAATCCTGGACGAAGCTGTTTGCATTTCACATAGCACTAATACCTTGGGAAAGGTATGAATCCATCTACTCTCCCTCCAGCTATAGGCAGATAGTAGGGTGGATTGGGCTCTTTAACCATGGCTAGGTAACCAAGTCTAGGAGAGGGAAAACTCTGAATTCAAACCTGTTAAACTCCGCTTAAGAAAATGACCTTGTGTCACCTGCTTGTGCAGAGGGGTGGTAAATAGTCATAAACTGTTAAAAATTTTAAAAAATAAATTAAGAAATTAAAATCAAAAATGTTAGTTATTTTGTAATACTAAACTTTGCTTAGTCTGATAGGCAGACTGCCTACAGTACCTGCTGTTACTAAGTAGTCACCATCTAAGTACTAAACAAGCTAGTTGTTGTTGTTTTTTTGTTTGTTTGTTTTTTTTTTTATATACTCTACACCTAAGTAGCACAGTTTGGATAATCTTATCTGTATAGTAAAGTGAGGAGCTGACGGTATGTGTGGTGCCCCACCTCGGAAAAAAACAATCTCCCTTGTCTATTACTAGTAAAAAGGGTATAAAACACCCTTGATGTCAATGATATTGACAAATTGTTTTGTAGGTAGTTTTATACTGAGATGTAAAGTATTTACATAGCATTACTAAAGGTACTAATTGTTTAAATTTAGAAACCGGTCATTTGCTCCATATTTATTTTTTTTTATTTTTTTTTTTTTAATTTATTTAAAAAAAGCTAAAAGCACAGTAAGGATAACTGAAGTTTGTGGGTTTTTTTTTTTTTTTTTTTTTTTTTTCTTTTAATTAAAAAAATTTTTCCACACATACATACACTTTATTTTTTCCGTAGCAAGGATCATTGGAAAACAGTTTTCTTATTCCCATTGGTAACTGCATCAGAAATTAAGGTCTAAAAAAAAGTGCCTTTTAGGTTACCCTTACTACACTCTTTACCTGGACTAATTCTGTTCAGATTTCAAATTAGTTATAAATCTAATTCGAAAGCCCCTTTGTGACTAAACTTTTTTTCCAAGAACTATATAATAAAAAAAATTGATAAAAAATTATGCTCTTAACTTTTTGTTCTTTTTAATTACATTACTAATTTTTCAGTATTTTAAATTTGCTACATAAAATACAATGCAAGTAAATAAATTGATACTAAGATATTTATCTAAATTTATTTGACTTTTTAAAAAATATATAATGAAGATTTTTGCTCTAATTTTAAAATGGGTTAAAAAAAATTAGTCCAAAAACTATTTAAAAACTACTTGACAAATTGTAATACAAAACCCAGAGAAGTTTACCACTGTATAGTTTAGTTGCTCTCTCCTCCTCGCTTCGTACCGGTTTCTCACTATCCTGCTTGCATATTTTATTTTAGCCTTAACAGAAGCATTCCAAACATTGATGAAAGGTGTCCATAGGTTAGTTTGTCTAAATCGAATATCTTGTTCCCACTCATAATTTTTTTTTTTGTCTCCCCTTCCTCTAAATCACTTTGGACTTATATGGTAAGCCAAATGATTGTCCCTCTAGTTTCTCTTACTCTCCACCTTATAAGTGAAGACATAAAAAATAAAAAAAACTACTTCCATTCTTTTTTAACTGGCTACACGGAAATTTCTTGACTGAACCCTGTCTGTTTGGTTAGGGGAGGGGGTCTTGGAAGTTGGAGATGATGACGTAGGGTAGGAGGCTACCTTTTTCTTCTTCTTCTTCTTTCCATACCACTCCAATCTTTCTGTTGCTTAACTCTTGATGACTACTTGCTCTCTCTCTCTCTCTCTCTCTCTCTCTCTCCTCTCTCTCTCCTCTATTATCCTTTTTTTTTCTTTTTCTTTCTTTCTCTCTTTCTCCAGAGATTTACTGTTTGTATCTTCCCTACATAAGACAATCTACGCTAAAATTTTTTTTTCTTTTTTTCTCTTCAAGGTTAAGATACATGGCTTGTGAAGAGTATGTCCTTACATGGCAATGTTGAGGCAGCAGTAGTTTCCAAACTAATTTTTTGGGGGGTGGGTGAGTGAAATGATGATGTGGGTGAAGGAAAAACCATGCCTAATAAAATACAACTGGTGACTAAATAATCAAGGTTCCCTTAACTGTCATTTTTGTAATCTTGACTGATTTTTCCATTTAAGGAACTTCTTTTTTTTTCTTTTTCACTGCAATGTTTTTCATTGTTTTTTTAAAATCTTATAAAATAAGTTGTGGTAATAATTAAAATCTTCCACATAAGCCTAATTTTTAAAAAAACTAAAACAAGTTTTTATAATGCCCTCCTCTCGTTCCTTGCGAATGGAATCCCCCCCCCCATACACACTAAGACTAAACTCAATACTTTAGTCTCATACTCACTGTCATTCTCTCGGTCCACTAGTACTTGTTTTAGGGTTCCATAAAGAGTTAAATAGATTATTTAAAAAAAAATGTATTTGATAGAATTGCAAATCCTACTCAAATCCCATATTGAGGGTCCAGAAAAAACAGAACCTAAATTTATTTCCCCATTAAACTACCTAATCCCAACCCTAGTTAAAATTAAATTTATTACAAATTTGTGGGTTATGTGTTTTTTTGTTTGTTTTTTTTTTTTTGTTTTTTTTTTTCTGAGTCATGGGATTTTGAGTATGATTTGCAAGTTTTACCAATACTTGATACATAATACTGCAGTTCTTGTATTAGAATAGTCTATTTAGCGTAGTCAGTAGAACCAATGTTCTGGGTTCAGTACCAGTTCTTGGCATATGAGTAGCACAGCTTGGATCTGTGCAATAAAGTGGCGAACTGATGTTAGGTTTGTCAATCCACTCAGCTCAAATAACCCTCTGGCTGACTCTAGTGACAAGGAGATACCCTTGCTATGTAGCTGCTACCGACAAATAACCACTAATGCGACTTGCATGACGGAAGGTATTTGTTTACTAAGGATTATTATTAGTTACTTGAAACCATATAACTGCAAATTCTTTGTATTAGATAGAAATACTTTGATATCGTTATTTGACCAAATTGTTTTTAACTTAATAGTGAAGTTAGAAAAACATCTTAACCGATATTTTGTTCATCTGCCCATGTTTCTTTGTCCTCAAATAAGATGCCTACTTACTTATGGCAATTTTAATTTTTTGGAACTTAGCATTTCAAATGACAATACTTTCTCTTTATCTGGAAGATGGATATATGTATTACATTCCTATATATAATTTTTTGTTCATTAC
>JALAJA010001352.1:0-16502 GCA_023376005.1 Doryteuthis pealeii | reverse complement strand
AGCTGATACCGACAAAGGCGCCACTCCGTCACAACTTGAGTTATACTATAACATTATACGTATAGATTATACCGTATAGAAAGGAGCGCGTGGTGTAAATGGTTTAAAGCATGGGAATGCGACTCGTCGCCCCGAGTTCCAAATCCTGGACGTGGTAATTTGTATTTCACTTAGCCAATACCCTGGGAAAGGTATGAATCCTACTCTCCTCCAAAAGCTTATAGGGTAAATTAGCAGGGCAGACTTTGGCGTCTTAACCATGGCTAGGTAACCAGTCCTTAGAGAAGGAAAACTCTGAATTCAAAAGCCTGTTAAACTCGCTTAAGAAATTGACCTTGTGTCGTATCCTGCTCGTGGCGGCAGGAGTGTAAAATATATATAACGTATAGATTATTCGTCTCTAGTAACCAGGCACTTCTCGTATCTTTGAATGGCTCAATCGTAACCCGTCAGTATTTTCCTTCTACTGCAGACGCAACATTCTAAAAGATAAACATTTTTGAATATGGTACTGTTATCCACATGAAAAGATGTAGTGAACAGTAACGAGGACAATGAACATTTCCCCAAACACTGACAGTTGTAGCGTGAGCAGTTAAACAGGACCATGTATACTACGTGGGCGCCCAAGCATAAAGTTCAGTGTGCGCCACTCCATGTTGAAGGCAAAACAGACATAGAAAAAATCAACACGCTTATTTTCATTAGCGACGCCCAGACCCTATTACTGACTCGCTACGTGGTTGTCCCCGGTCAGAAGAGAAAGAACTAGTTAATCTTTTCTATTACAAAGTATTTCCCAGTGTTCTAACATCTCCTTCGTGGGACTAGATGGTCAAATCGACCTTTTTCGACTCCTCCTGGACACCGCCTACTTGGACTACCTCAAACTCCGGCACGCAAGTCATTCTCTTACCTCTCAGTCTTCTGTTGTTCAAGGGTGAGGGGGCTCGAATTCCTTCCGGGTTTTTATCTAGTTATTTTGCGGCCAAATTACAGTAGTCATTCATGCCGGACTGGCTACCGAGAACGAAATCGTTCTGACGCTGGTCAATTTTCAAACAGTCACTCATTGACACCAGTCTGCTAAAAACATCCTTTATTTCTCTGTTATCTCTTGCCTTATTTTTTTTTTTTTTTATGATGATTCTTTCACCCAAAAATTTATAGCGCCACTGACTGGTCGGAAAAAAGGTCGAATATTCACTCAAACAAACATCGCCGACTTTAAAAGGTAAATTCATGTTTTGGAATGTAAATAGTGTTTTTTTCATTCAAGCAAAAACAAATAAAGTACTTCCACCTTAACGCGCCATTTCGAAATGGAATCAATTTAATATAAAAAACATGCTATAAAATTAGTGCAGTCATGCCTGAATAAATTAAGGATGTTGCTAATAAATAAACGTATTTATTAAATGTCAAAAGTCACGCAAAATTAAGTTGACTGCGACAAGAACAAAACTTGATGAGTCTCTCGTGTTCGATTCTCTTTCAAGACGGATTGTACACCGAAGAAACAACACAACGGATTCCTAAAAGAAAGTAACGCCACGTCTCTAATAAATTAATGCCACCGGCAAACCGACATTAATGCTGACTGCGACTGCCAGAAGCCCCAAACGCTATAAGCATTCCTATGCGGTTCGATTCCTTCTATTACAAAAACGGATTTACCACGTAAGAACAAACACAAACGCGCGGATCCTAAGAAAAGTAAACGCCACACGTCTCTCGAAAATTAGCCACACAGGCAAAATTTAAGTGCTCGACTCGTCCGACAAGATACCAAAATTGCATGCAGTGTATCGAATTCTTTACAAACGAGATTTACCAGCGAAGAACCACAACCGGGATCCCTAAGAGAACAAAGTAACCGCCACGTGCTCAAATTTTAAAGTTCACGGCCAAAATATAAGCATGACTGTCGATCAAGACACACAATTGATTAGAGTGTTCGACTTCTTCAAAAAACGGACTTTACCAACGGCAAGGACACAACAAAACAAATAAAAAAACGGGAATCCTAACAGAAAGTAACTCCACGATCCCTCCTACAATTAAGGGTCTTATCTTATCAACGGATGTGCTTAGTTAGGACTTGCCAACGTGACATTTCATTCATTTTCAGACAAATACTATTACAATTTCTTGACTTAAAAAATGAACAAATAGATAGATCCAAAGAAATCAAGTAAAGAGAGATCATTTTATTTAGATATATATAAATATAATATATATATATATATATTTAAATAAACTTTTTAATTGATTTCATATTTTCAAAACATTCAAATAAAATCTCAACCGTTGATTACTTTTCGGTTTTATTAAGACATTCGTTGTAATCAACCAATGTCAAATCCGTTTCCAATTCCAAGATGAAGCAAAATGGCGGCTATATTCCAAAAAGGCACAATCAGATTGATTAATAAAGACAATTCAACCTCTAACTTATAAAAATAACATACATCTTCTGATAGTTATTCCAATTTAAATTTACTCACCAGCGCTTGTCACTTTACCCAGGTAAAATTAGCCCACTACTTAGCAAGCCATAATCAACTTTGGCAAATCAAGCTTCAGCTGGAATACTTAATGGCAATTCATCCTTTCTATAAGTAAGTATATTTAACTAAGAACTGGGTTTCATAAAAAATTGGATCTGTTCAGTCACGAAGTTATTTTCCAATTTATTTACTGTATTATCAGTAAACAATTGGCAATTATGCTCAGAAGATTCGTTTAGAGATTCTTCTTTCCTTTTTACCATTTCCTACACTTTAGGGGCTGAAAGGTTTCCTATTCGTATTGTGGATTGGTTGTAACGTAATGTGCGTAATTGGAGCACCTGCTTCGAATGACGTCACAGTTACCTGAGCTTAACGTTATATTTCTATTATTTTTTCTTTTCCTTTATTTGTTATATTAGTTAATTTAGTATAATATATACGATATATATAATATATATTATATGTATATATATTGATAGATAGATAGATAGATAGATAACAGATATAGATATAATATGGGGAAACGATCTGTTGCGTGTAGGAATATAAAGTATATATATAATATATATATATATATAACTATTCATTAATACTATATATATTATATATATAATAATTATAAAAAATTAATTGAATAATAATAATGACAATAATAATGATAAAACTAATAATAACAAACAAAACAACAATAATAAACACAACCATTATAAATGCCGTAAATTGGAATATCCCATTGTTGTACAGCTTAAAAATACCTTGAAGATGCCACGATAGGGGCAAGAAAGGTACTGCGGTCTAATGACATATGGCGAATACATCAGCCAATTCTCGCCAGATATTAAAACCAAATAATCCCCGGCAATATTGAAAACTAAGGCATTAAGGACTTGCAGGACAGAAAAGGCATGCTGTATAATTTAACAATACGTCAGTGACTACTCGCGCGACACACATAAGAGAGAGAAGAACCGACCAAATATAACAAAATCATACCCACCCAGTATAAATAATATCATTATATATATATATATATATATATATATATATATATATATATATATTGTTAAATGTTGCTGGTACGTGTCTGGGCTAGCTATTTGTATTTTTATGTAGTCATATATATATATATATATATAATATATATAATATATATATATATATAAATTAGCCAGCCAGACACGTACAGCAACATTAAACAACGAGGCCAAAAATTTTGCCATAAAACTAAACATAGATGACAGAATTAGCAACAAACTATGCAAAAAGAGAAGCCTTCATCATATTAATAAGACCACAAGGGCGGACTTTCAACCAGATAGACCTACATGCAGACTGATAAACCCAGCCAAAACAGAAATATTGACTAGGCAAGTAAAAATATACTACAGGGAAAATAAACGCGATAATTAATAACAACAACCAGAGTACTCCAGTGGACAAACACAACAGCAGCGATTGCATGGTTCAGACCAAAATCCCATCCAAAAGAGCTCACCAAATTCACCCAGTTTGACATTATAGATTTCTACCCTATCCATCACAGAACAATTAGTCTAACGCACTAGAATTTCACCAAAAAATAGCACCTTAAGAATAAGAAAACCTTCTATGCATCCAGAAGAATATTGTTATTCAACGAAGGAAGTTGCCTGGGTGAATAAAAAAGCTAACCCGCACTGAGCAGGATTTGGACACAAGGTTCCAGGATTTCCCAAACAACTAGCAGCATCCTTGTGTAGTTCCCAGTCTTTTTCTACAAACAGTTAAAGTCCGTAGTTGTAACCATAGTAGTATCTCACACGCTCTCCAAAAGCAACTCTGCGGCCCCAAGAATCCCCGTATTTCTATTCTATCAGAAAGGGGGATCATCTTTCTATATATATTTACCAACCCCTCCACACGAGCTGGATATGACACACAGGTCGATCTCCTTAAAGCGCAGTTCCAACAGGTTTGAAATCAGAGTTTTCCCTTCTCCTAGACCGATTGCCAAACCAAGGTTTAAAGAATCTCTAGTCTGCCCTGCCTATTTACCATGGCGGTGGAGAGTAGCGATTCACCGTACCTTTCCCAAGCTGAAAGATGTACTTACTTGTTTGCAGTTGTTCGTTTTTTTGTCCACATCTCCCTCTATTCTTAACCTACACACACACACACACACACACACACACACACACACTCACACTCAACAACGACGAGCGGCGTCACGGTACCGCAAAATGATGTACAGTCCAGTGTATATCCTTCATAACGGGCATTGCCCGTGAAGACGGATAGCGCAAGTAAAATGCTGCCAGAAACCATGGGTTTAGTAATGCGGGTGATTAAAAGAAAGATATAAACTCTTGCCTCTGGAACTAACATTTTATTTGACACATCAAACCCACCTTTTAACAACATCGGAAAAAAGTGGAAAGACTCAAGAATATGTCGTTAGATAATTTTGTTGATAATGTCATTTCTTGTTAGGCTATTCGATATTTTTAACACTCAATGTTTTCCAAACAACAATTAAAAATTATTTTTCATACTATATAACTCATTAAATAGAAACCCTAGACAGTGTACTATTATATACTCAGGGTCCAGAGTGGACCTAGGAAGTACATGTGATGCAAGGTGTACTTACACACTTCCTCAAATTTCCAGAATTTTAACATTGCTATTACAACTCGGCAGTAAACGTCTTACGAGGATAGTTAGAAATTGGTGTAAAAAATTGTTAACATGGTCAAAAATTGTACTTGTATTCATTGTTCGTTCTATGCGATATATTTCTATGCATCCCAATTTATAATAAACTAAAAATTTGCATAAAACCAAATCTGAAAGACATTCTAAAGAATACTTAGTATCTTACGCCAAGCGAAAAAAAAATAAGATTCTAAAAGAATTTTCGTTATATATTTTGAGTCTGTAAAGACGCAAAACTGCACTGAAGCAAAAAACAACATTTATATGATTTGAAGCAAACAAAAAATGAACGCCCACGAAATCAATTTTAGTCACAAAATTAAAAAATAAAGATAATTAGATGGAATATTTGTTAATTGTTGGGAAATATAACACAAAGTTATCAGATTGCTAGATAAAAATAAACCAAGGAAGATAAAGCGGTATCATGCGGTCTGGCACTATATATACTATTGTATATATATTATATATTAATTATTATAATTATATATATATATATATATATATATTAATATATACATACTATATATATGGGGATTTAAATTACAAAAATTAAATTTAATCACAAATTAGATAACATAAATAACACATTGTTCCGAAGCGTCTGGACTCTAGCGTCCAGACTTAACGGTCTAATCAACATAAAGTTTTCAGTCTTAATACATCATCGAAACACAGTCCGTGTTCTTTTTATTAATCCAGGCTACATACCTTGCCTTTCACCTATACAGCCTTACAAAAAAAATCATTGATGCCAATCCTTACCGTAGCTCCGGATGTATGTGGGCGATCTAAAAATACAAACTACCCACAATAAATCTAAACTACGCAAATTTAAAATAAATAAATAAAAAGTTCTGAGCGATCTGGATCTCCTAGCGTCCCAGGAACTTAACGGTGCTAATCAATAAATCTTATCATCCTAGTTACTCAAACCACTAGTCTTATTATTTCTCTTACCATCTCCTCATTTTATATTCCCAATACTATATACATAATATAACATTATATATCAGTATAATATATATATATTTATATATATATTATATATTATATACATACACCAACACATTATATATATAGTATATATATATATATATATATATAATATCACTGGGAAGCATTTTTTATACATTAGAAGCATATGAAAAATATAAGAGGAACAAAACAGAAATTCTAAGGATGAACGTTGTATTGCTTTTCATTATTTTTATTTTATCCAATATTTCGAGGAGCCTCCATATTTTTTCCAAAGGCTTCCTGTAAACAGTCTAATTAAAACAAATAATGTAACCAAAAACAATAACAACAACAACACACACACACACACACATACAAACCCCCCACGCATACACAACACAACACACACACCACACCAGCAACACACTATAGTATTATACATAATATACTTATTATAATTATATAAGTATTTATAAGCTCAACTCATGGCTTGCGCTTGCTGGTTAATTGGTGGATTTCCTACCTTGGCATGTTCCATCGTCATGTTGGCTCCATTTTATGCGAAGCAACGTTTACCTTTTTATTTATTTCTTGTGCCGGTTAGTCAATCATATTTTGATACACATTTTAAAACACATATTTTTGAATCTATTTAGAAACCATAAGAAAATCCTAACAGGTACTATAGATCTCGGTCCTCACAGTGGAAACTGCGAGTTAATGGTGCATGAAGGGGTATTCAACATTACCACTACGGACCACCTCCCTAATTGAAAACTTCACCACTATATGACCGAACTCTATATCGTCATACACAGACACTAAGACCCTCCAGGACATCGCCAATCTAGCAACATATGACAACAAAAGGGATTGGAAGGCGCGATGCTCATTAGAGCCAATAGGGTCACCAAAATCATATTGGAGCTTGCGGCTTGACTTTAGCCAGCCATTGTCGCAGGGTCTCTCACGACCGACCCTCTAGTCTAGAGAGGGCCAAAGTGCAACTATGGAACTAGTCTCAAACCACAAGGATCCTTAAGAGCATCACGAGTAATACCCATGACCGACAGTGGTCTACCATTTTGGTAGTATTTACTCATTCTGCAGTGGTGCAAGTCGTAATAGGGTGAGGAGGGCATTGTGATTTTTAGAAAATGACCCATGTGGGCATGGACCAATAAAGGTTGGGAAACCACTGTTGCAGATGCCAGAGATCGCGATATTTTCCAGTTTTGCTTCGAGCTTAGTGTACTTGTTCTTTAATAATGAACAGCTAGTTGGCGCTCTTGAGTAAATCAAAGAACCGTTCAGATCATGTTGAATTCATCAGGCCTGATGAATCATGTCACTTTGCTGGGTCAATAACCAAATCTCACGACATAAACAAATATTGAGCGACATTCCTATCCTCTGGATCATCTGGAGGTTGCTGACTTAGTGTCATGTGCTATCTATGCACGACACCTCAACATCTTACCCAAGTTGTGCGTTCTTATCACTCAAATTATGGTTAGGTTTGAGTGTAATTATTTATGGTTATTCAGAAAAACGAGTTGAGCCATCAGGGTAAGAAACTAAATAAATCAGGTCTTCAGACATTTTCTGATATTTGAACTTTGATCTTATGAAAAAATTATGTAATACTAGGAAAATATATGCACCATCCGGTGCAAGTATTTAAGTTTTAATTAATTAAAAATATCATTAAATTAAAAGGGCTAATGAAACTGAATTAAGGAATCGCAGATAAAAAGATTTGGATACAGAGGGGGTGATCGAAAAATAGAACAACTTTGAAACCTAAACTTTTCCATCAATTTCCATGGACTCCGGTCTTTCATTGGAAAATTTTCCTATTTAAGATTTAGTTTAAATAGGAAGAAAGAATTTAAAATTACAGTTATTTCTTCTTGTTAATGGATTTCTTTTAAGATTTATCCCCGCACGATTTTTGCTCATATGTCATTAAAGATAAAACCAAACATAGAAATCAATAAGACTAAGTACATACTCAAAATCAAATTCTTAATATCAATGATGCAAATTATCTCTTCCCATTCACACTGTAAACCGCTATTTTTTTGCCATATATAAATACAATTGCAAGTTATTAGTATGTAGATATGGTCAACAGTCTTAATGATGTTAAAAGCAATTGTATTATTAATTGAGGTTTAATTAAAAATAAAATCATGATAATGTGATGTAAATTAAAGAAAGGAATGTTGACTTTATTAGTATATAGTTTCGGTTACAGACAGGGACAAACCCCACAATCTCCATTATAATAATTTATATACCCCAGCATATTAAGTGGGTAGATAAACAGAATTGTGCCTTAGTATCCAACATGACTAATAACAAGAACATTTTTAAAAAGCGTAATAAATCAGAAAAATTTATCTTAAAAATGGAATTTCTAATAAAACCAATTGCTTCATCCATGACCTGCCCAACACTCCACAGGAACCCTTACTTGGCTTGATGGACGGCTGGAGAGGCCCCTTCAATCAATTCAGGCTGGTCACATCAAGCCCTAGCACCGATATGATTGGCCCAATCTTATTGCCCTTATGGCAACCCGCTAACCCACTTTTATTTTATCTGCTAGAAGATTATTTAGTTAATGACCATAAACCTGATGATGACGTTCCAGTTTTCGAGGTTTGGGGAATGTGGAGCACCCCTTCATCACCATTGTTCCCAGTTCCACTCTGACCCGGATGCGTAGTACCTATTAGGGTACCATCTATGTGGTTATTAATATAAAAATGTGTTTATTAAAAAAATGCAGCTAATCCATTAACGAATAATTTACTTTAAAAAATTTGTACGGCTTTAAATTGACCACTGAGTGCATATGCCGTAGAACAAAAGAAAGACAAAAACAATTGTTTCAAAGATTAACAAAAATGACTTCTTTAAAAGAATCAACTGTCCCCTTTCCAGAATGAGTACCTTTTGTACCAGTTTCAAGTGATATATAATTTCACATACCAATTTTGGAAACTGACAGAAACTATTTGAAACTCCTTAAGGCGCCTCGGTATCTCAATAGCTCATTATTCTACACATTTTTGACATAAATTATACATTCTCTTCTTCTTCTTCTTCTTCTTCTTCTTCTTCTTCTTCTTTCTTTCTTCTCTTCTTCTCTTCTTCTACTACTACTTCTTGCCAGCCTTATTTTCGAAAACTTTTGCAGACTGTTATATGAGAGTTCATTATCACGATACATGAATATATTGCCAATAATAGTCATTTTACTATTATTTGATAGTTGTTTTTTATGCAGAATTGTTTGCGACGTTAAAATGGCGTAGATCTATTTTTTATCAATGTTATTTTTCATTATTGTTACGTTGAACATTTCAAGAAAAACTTCCAATTGATATTTATTCTGTTTCTCATAGCAGAAAAAAAAAATCTTATCTTGTCTCATTTTCACTGATTTTTGCAATTATCTGCCAACCATGATAGCACATTGTTTATAAGCAAGCGCAACATTAACGCTAAACATTTCTGTCAGCGATACCATCCATTTCCGAACGGCTCCAGATAATTTCATTTTTATCAATCAGCATAACTAATTTCGTGGGTGAGAACACCGTTTACGCTGACCGCGTGGTCATCTTATTTAAGTAGATGAACAGACTTATTTTTCTGCTTTAAACCATTTTGGATAACAAAAACAACCTTTTGTCTTTTTAGTGGTTTATTTTCACGAGCTTTTTGTAATAATATTTTAAGTATATTTTGACTGGCCTCAATTCTTGTGTGAGGGGAAAATGAATAAATTGCGAAATACCTCAGTTCTAAAGTAAACAGAATCCAAAAGTCCAAGGGCAAAGTAATTTCATTTGAAAGATGGAAATAAAAAATAAATATTTCCAGTTGCCCCAAAAAGCAAAACAATATATGAATTTAACCGAAACCTCAAATATTGTTGATAGGCTTTTATGAATTACGTATTTATTAGATCCTTTTCTGTTTATCCTTCTAAGTTTCAATAAATCTTTAATTTCTGGTTGTTTATCAGTTGGTTTTACGGCATGTTAAACCCTTGGGTTATTTTTTGCCGAAAGAAGTTTGGAAATGGAAGGAGAAGGGGAGGAAGGAAGAGGAGGAGAATTGACGCGATATGGACGAGGTGGGAGAGAATGAGAGGGAGGAAGAGAGGAGCTCTCAAGTAGTTTGGCCCTACTAGAAGAGAGGCCGCTTTGGTTTGAATTCAGAGTTTTCCTTCTCCTACAAAGTTTGCCATACCATGGTTTAAAGACTCTTAGTCTGTCCTACTATTTACCCATATCTAGAGCGAGAGTAGTTCGATTCTTACCTTTCCCAAAGTTATTAGTGCTATGAATGCCAACCATCCTTGTCCAGGATTTGAACTCGGTCGTCACCCATGTCATTCTCAACGACGTAACCATTACATCACACCTCTCCAACCAAATAAGACCCTAATAGTTACTACCACTCGGGTCGGTGTGGACCTTGGAATAAATGACGATGAAGATGTACTCTACCCCAAAATTAATAAACCACACCTCTAGATGCAGTAAAATCATACAGAGGAAACTCAGACACTTAGCCACCGCTTTCTAGTACATATGTGATAAAAATGGCTGGGATTTGTCATAAAAGTAATATGGTAGGGACAATCATATAGGTGCTAGGCTTGACGTGAACCATCCGATTGTAGTGGGATCTCTGTTCGACTGCTTTTCTATTATTGTCTCTGGGGTTTAAGTGGGGAATTTAAGTGTGAGTAAGGGGGGTGGGTTTCAATAATAAATTCGAAAACAGGCAAGTGTTTTTTTTTTTTTCCTTTGAATTCTGCGGAAATGAAGCGAGCAAAAAGAAGCAGTGTTCTTTCATAATTAATTTAAAAACCATCTTCCAATCATCTTTAGCGAATAGATTCGAGTGATAGGATTCAGCCATGATAAATGGTTGTATATCAACACGTAAGTAGGCGTCTCTAAAAATAAAAAATAATAATCTCTTTCTTTTAGACCTAAGGGCTGGGACAAAATATCGGGATATTAAACTGAAATTTTGTTTGGTTTTTAAAGTTCGGTTTTTTAAATCTCCGAAGTGCGAAGGAAATACTTCAAAGATGTTATGAATACATGCATCTGAAAAATAAAGTTATTCTTATTAATAACCTTAGCCATTTTGCAGGAAAAAACTATATATGCATATATCTGAAGAAATACACACACACACTCAGACACACAAAACCACACATACACACATATATTATTGGTAAATAAAAAGCGTAGAAACGGTCATATTGCGGTTATAGATCTATTTCTACTCACAAGTATTAGTGTATACATATGAGTATCATCAAACCGCTGACTTTATTGAAAATTGGCCTATACTGAACCAATCATATTATCCTGTTCAATAATATTGAACATCGAGCGCACAAATTGGACCTGAATTGACATCATTCTGCTGTTGGATGAGAGGTCCAACTTAAGATCACCCTAATAACCTGACTTGTAAACCCATCTACGGGGGTATATATATATATATAATATATTATATATATAGTATATATATATATATGGATGTTTTTAGAAGCATTGTTGAATAAATATATATTATTATTTGTATTTTTGCATGAAGGCAATTACAATGCGTATATCGTATAAAATTCGATAATTATAGAAAATAACCATGACAATTGAATTTCGCAAACGATTATGCGATACTAGAACATCGTAGAGTTAGAAACAGACTGTACGATGTTCTAGCATCGCATAATTGTTTGCTAAATTCAATATGTCATGGTTATTTTCTATAATTATCTAATTTATACGATATACGCATTGTAATTGACTTCAAGCAAATATATATATATATATTCATATATATAAATGCCGTGGAAGAACATGAAATAGATCCGACAGTATGTAGATCAATGAAAGAACAATTATTTCAAAGATAAACTAATTTGTAGATGGTAAGTTCGATATTAAACGATTCGCGTCTTTATTATTATAACCTTCGGATTATAGTATAGTCTTAAAGGGTGTTGGAATTCTTTCAAAAGTGATAAGACTTCCCATCACCCTTACACATCCTTAATTAATGATGGAAGTTTTTATAATACAACAGAAACGTTATAACGTCGAACTCATTATCTATCAATAAATTTATCTTTGAAAAAACTTTGTTTTTGCAACAACAAAATAACATAACATATGTAGAATCTACACAACAGGTAAACTAAGATAATGAGTTCGACGTTTATCTTAACGTCGTCATTCTGTTACCATTCATAACACTCTCCAGTCAATTAATTACGGTATGTGTATCGCGCTCTGCGCATGAGCGACTACATAGTACTTAGTCACACTACTATTTGAACAATCAATTCCACAAACACTCGATCAACTCAGACTATACCTATATCCACCGAAGGTTTTATAATAAACCCGATATACGGCTCTTATAATCCCATCGAACGACTTACACTCTACAAATTAGCGTCATCTATCTTTGAAATAATTGTTTCAGTCGATCATCATACTGTAACGTATCTAATCTTTTCCGATGATTCGCGCACATATCCCACGCTATCCTTGTTTACTGTAAACAACCAAATATACTACCTATACTATATTTGCTTCAAGTTGCAGGCCAATAGCGATATCGTATAACATACATTGTATGCATAATTACTAAGAACCAAATAACGATATCGACTCACACTTAACATTTCAGTCAAACAAATTAACTCTGCGATGCTAGAACACTCGGCTACAGCTCGTGTTTCTTTACTCTACGATGTATCTAGCATACGGACAAATCGTTTGGCAAATCACTTGTCATGGTTATTTTTATAATTATCGAAATTTTACGATATACGCATTTAATTGCTTCATGCAAACCAATACAAATAATAATATATATTTATTACAACCAATGCTCTCTAAAAAACATCCATATATATATATATTATATATATATATATATTACTATAGTATATATACCCGTAGATGGACGTTACCAAGTCAGTTGTGTTATTAGAAGTTGATTCTAGAGTGGGACCTCTCATTCCAACAGCAGATGAATAGCGATTAATTCAGGTAGTCCAATTTGTGAGCTCGATGCTTCAATATTATTTGAGACAGAGATAATATGCATCTTGCGTAGTATAGGCAATTTTCAATAAAGTCAAGCGAGTTTGATGATACCAGTATGTATACACTAATGTACTGTGAGTAGAACAAATAGATCTATAACCGCAATATGACCGTTTCTAACGCTTTTATTTACAATATATAGTGCGTAATGTGTGTTTTGTGTCTTGAGTGTGTGACTTGGATTTCTTCAGATATAATTGCATATATAAAGTTCTTTCCTGCAAAAATGGCTAAGGTTATTAAATAAGAATAACTTTATTTTTCAGATGCATGTATATCATAACATCTTGAAGTATTTCCTTCGCCACTTCGGAGATTTTAAAGAAACCGAACTTTAAAAACCAAACAAATTTCAGTTTGTAATTATCCCGATATTTTGTCCCCAGCCCCTTAAGTCTAAAAGAAAGAATTAGTATTTTTTAAATTAAAGACGCCTACTTTACGTGTTGATATACAATCCCAAATCTTTTATCATGGTCGCTGAATCCTATCACTCGATTATTCGCTAAAAAGATGATTGAAAGATGGTTTTTTAATTAGTTATTGAAGAACACTGCTCCTTTTTGCTCGCTTCATTTCCCGCAGAATTCAAAGGAAAAAAAAACAAAAACACTTGCCTGTTTTCGAATTATTATTGAAACCCACCCCCCTACTCTACACTTAAATTCCCACTTAAACCCCAGAGAATCATATAGAAAAGCAGTCGGAACAGAAGATCCCACCTACAAACGGTACGTCAAGCCTGCACCTATATGATTTTCCCTACATATTACTTTATGACCAAATCCCAGCCATTTTTTAATCACATATGTACTAGAAGCGGTGCTAAGGTCTTGAGTTTCCTCTGTATGTATTTTAAACTGCATCTAGAGGTGTGCGGTTTTAATTTTGGAGGTAGAGTACATCTTCGATCGTCATTATTCCAAGCCGCACACCAAAACACGGCGAGGCAGTGGTAGTAACTAATTAGGGTCTTATTGGTTGGAGAGGTGTGATGTTAATGGTTACCCGTCCCGTGAGAAAATCGCACATGTTGAGAACGAGTTCAAATCCTGGACAAGATGTTGCATTTCACATTAGCACTAATAACTTTGGGAAAGGTAAGAATCGAACTACTCTCTCCCTCTAAGATATGGTAATAGTAGGACATAGGACAGAGTCTTTAACCCATGGTATTGGCAAACTTTTGTAGGAGAAGGAAAAAACTTTCTTGAAATTTCAAACCAAAGCGGCTCTCTTCGAGTAGGCCAAAACTACTGTTGGAGAGCTCCTCCTCTTCCCTCCCTCTCATTCTTTCTAACCCCCTCCCCATATCCGTTCATTCTCCTTCCTCTTCCTTTCTCCCCTTTCTCCTCCTTCCAAACTTCTTCGGCAAAAATAACCCAAGGGTTAACATGCCGTTCAAAACCCAACCTGATAACAACCAGAATTAAAGATTTATATTTGAAAACCTTAGGAGGATAAACAGAAAAAATCTAATAAAATTACGCTAATTCAGATAAAAGCTATCAACAATATTTGAGGTTTCGGTTAAATATCATATTGTGTTGCTTTTGGGGCGGCACTGGAAATTATTTATTTTTAATTTCATTCTTTTCAAATGAAATACTTGCCCTGGCAATATTTGGGATTCTGTTTACTTTTAAACTGACGTATTTTCGTTCAAATTCTATTCATTTTTCCCCTCATCACTAGAATTTGAGGCCAAGTCAAAAATACTTAAAATATATTACAAAAGCTTCGTGGGAAAATAAAACACTAAAAACAAAGTTTGTTTTTTGTTATCCAAAATGTTTAAAGCAGGAAAAATCAAGTCTGTTCATCTACTTAAATCAAGATGACCGCGGTCAGCGTAACAAGGTGTTCTCCACCCACGAAATTTAGTTAGACTATTGATAAAATTGAAATTATCTGAGAGCCTGTTCGGGGAAAATGGATTAGGTAATCGCTGACAGAAGATGATGTTTAGGCGTTTAAATTCGCTGCTTGCTTATAAAACAATGTGCTTCATGGTGCGCAATAAATTTGCAAAAAACAGTGAAACAGAGAAAGAGATAATGATTTTTTTTTTCTGCTATGAAAGAAACAAAATAAAATATCAAATTGGATTTTTCTTGAAATGTTCAACGCTAACAAATAATGAAATAATCCAATGATTAAAAAAATAGATCTACCCATTTATAACGTCGCAAACCAATTCTCATAAAAAAACAACTATCAAAATATATAAAATGATATTATTCATATTATTCATGTCTATTTACGTGATAATAACTCTCATCTAAACAGTCTCAAAAGTTTTCGAAAATTAAGGCTGGAAGAAGTATTTAGTATATAAGAAGAAGAAGGAAGAAGAAGAAGTAAGAAGAAGAGAAGAAAGAAAGAAGAAGAAGAAGATAGAAGAAGAAGAAGAATGGTATAATTTTAATTGGTCAAAATTGTGAGATAAGAAACTAGTTGAGATACCGAAGCGGCTTAGGAGTTTCAAATAGTTTCTGGTCAGTTTCAAAATTGCATTCTGTTGTAAATTTATATATCACTTGAACTTCTTGTAAACAAAAAGGTACTCATTTGGACAATGGGGAGGTGATCTTTTAAAAAGTCTTTTTGTTAATCTTTGCTTGTTTTTGTTTCTTTTCTTTTGTTCTACGGCATATCAACCTCAAGTGGGTCATTTAAAGCCGACAAATTTTTATAAATAAAATTAAATTCTTAATGGATACTCAATTTTTTTATTAAACACCATTTTTAATTTAACCAATAGAATGGTACTCCTAATAGGTACTTACCACTCCGGGTCAGAGTGGAACTGGGAACAATGGTGATGATAGGGGTGCTTCCCACATTCGCCCAAACCTCGAGAAAACTGGAAACAGTCATCATCAGTTTATGGGGTCCGATTCCTAATAATGCCCTAGCAGATAAATAAATGGTTAGGGGTTGCCATTAAGGGCAAGTAAGATTGGGGCAATCATATTCGGGTCAGGCTTGATTGACCAGCCTGATTGATTGAAGGGCCTCCTCTCCAGCCGTCCTATCAAAGCCCAAGTAAGGGCGTTCCTGTGGGAGTGTTGCAAGTCATGGCAATGAAGCAATTGTATTTATTAGAAATTCCATTTTTAAGATAAATTTCTTGATTTATTACCTTTTTAAAAATGTTCTTGTTATTAAG
>JALAJA010001351.1:0-30000 GCA_023376005.1 Doryteuthis pealeii | reverse complement strand
ATAGATATTAGAAAGATAGATAGATAGATAGATATGAAACTGAATAAGATACACTGAACAGTCTGACAGTTTCGGTTTACCGACAAAAATACTTTCATTTCTTTCATATCTCTAAAATTAGCATTAAAAAATTTAGCTGCATCATTGTAATTTTGATATCATTTGGCGATTATCATTTTATTTCTCTCCTTCATTAAAGCCGGTCGCCAAAGTCAGCGTAAACACTAATTCTCTCTCATGAATAATTCATCTTAATCACCACAAAATTAGATATTACAGCTGCCTACTGATTCCATCCCCTGACATAAATAGAAGTATTTTGCAAAACGTGGCAGAGGGAAAAAGTAACTGAATTATTTATTCGGTTTATTTGAAGAAAGATTTTCAGACAAGCTAACATAATCTAAAATGTTTACGCACCTAAAAACATAATTTGCATAGATAAGTTGCAATAAGAATTTTTCATAGAAATAAATTCTTAACTTTGTTCAGTTATTAAACTATTATTAGAAATGAATATGATATTGTTATTGTCCTGAAAGGAAACATGGATGGAAGATGTTAGTTATTAGTGCAAACAGGCCAGACAGTGAGAATCAATTCATTAACAACGATTTGATAGCTGGCTCACTAACTTTACACCTGTTAGGCACCTCTTAAAAATAGCAACATTAGATTTTATATAAGTCAATTGTAGAGACAACCTGGTATTGAGTTGATCTCACTACAAATTGATGTAGAAGACTAACTTTAAGTTTAATTGATAAAGTTAAAAGCAGTTCTAATGTATTAACGATAAAGTTTAAGACGCCACTGCTCCGAATGAGTTTTTTTTTACTTCTATAACTAAAAAATAGGGTGAATAAAAAGAATATCTAGATAAATACTTACATATAGTAGTTGAAAGTTTATTGATCTACATTTTGTTATATTAGTAACACTTAGTTTAACATTTAATTGTGAAATACAATGTACTGTAACTGTTTATAAAATTACCTATGTAAATGTGAAAAGGAAAAACAAAAGGAGAAGTATGAAGCGATGTTTAAATGCTAAACATCTTCTATATATAAAAGTTTAGAAAATAATAATAATTGCATATCAAGTAGATATATAACAATAATAACAATAAGTAAATGAATAAAGTAATAAAAAATTTTAAAAATCTTAACCTTTTTCCAAAGTCTAGGCATAACTTAAAATACGAGGTAGTTATATGACTTATATTGAAGAAACTTAACTTACATTTGTATGTAAACTTGAATATTAAAAAATTGCTAGTTAATAAAGAATATAATTTTAAATAATGAATAAACAGATAGATTTTTTTTAAAAAATGTCCTTACTTAATTTTCTGTAAAAAAAAAAAGAAACCATTTCATCGCTTCCTAGAGCAACGAATAAAGACGTCCGTTAGTTCGATTGTCAGCGTTCATTGTTTGTCAAAAAACCAGAAGTATAGGATACCCAGTGAAGAATCAAAATCACAAGCAACTATCTGCTAGATTAGCGCACCTTGTCAGAAAAAAAATACAACAAAAAAAACAAAACAAATAGAAATAAGAATAATTTGGTTTGATAAAAAGGGAATGATTTAAGATACCAGATGAGAGCGAACTTATTGCAATTGATGTAGAAGACACACTTCCTAGTTAAGAAATTACTTAGACGTGCTTAATCAGGCTGGCAGGTATCTGAGGGAATACGACAGTATCATTTCAAATCATTCACTAGGTTAATTATGGCACAGGACCAGAAATAAAGGGTACTCTGCGAGAATCAAACTTAATTATTAACGATCTGTTAGCTGAGCTCAATTATACCTCATTAGGCATCTTAAAAAAAAAAAGAAGTATACTTTAGATTTATATAAGGATAATATCATGGAAGACCCGTGAGGAACTCAATCACTAAAAATTAGTTGCAAAAAAAAAAGACAAAATTCCTAACCATTATATCATGAGATACCGTTTGGATTTTACTTAGGCTTCTGAGTGTTTACGATTACTACTCTTTGACTGGCTACCCATCCAAGAACTGATCAGGTTTAACGCTGCTTAACTTCGGTGATCCGATTATAACGGTTAGTTTCGTTGGAAAACAAGGCACTCAGTGAGAATCGAACACATAAGGTATTCCTATTTATCAGTTATACATGTCTTCATTTCTTTTTTAATAAAATACTTTGAATTAAAACATTTTCAATTTTCTTTTTTATTCATATTTTACCAACCACTTCGAATGAGCAAAATGTGACTCAAGGTAAATTTCTTAAGCGGAGTTTAATTGGTTTTAAATTCACTGTTTTCCTTTTTTGAGACAGGTACCTAGCCCAAGGGGTTAAGAGCCCTACTTTATCCATAGCTGGAGGTGAGTAGTTGGATGCATACATTTTTCAAGGAATTTTAGCGCTATGTAAAATATAAATAGCCTCATCCTAGAGTTTAACTCGGGCGAACGGATCCAATTTCCCTCGACTTTAACCATTACACCACGTGTCTCCATGATTTGCTTCTGGTTATAAACAATTCTCTTATTGGGAGTGGAATGCTCAAACACAGAAAAACTTGTGTTTTCATAAACAGGGAATATTTCACCATTTTGTCAATTCTTAATCGATTTTGTCAGCAGTTCCCAACCGTTTTTCGCACTGCGGAACATTTTTATATGATTAATATCCTAGCGACCAAAACAGGTAAGGCTAATCACGCCGGATAATTTTTGGTTGATAAGTAAACATAAAACTCTTTATTAACAGTTAATAGAGGAGGTGCGAGAAGAAATATGTTATGAAGAGTGAGCTGTGTTTTCCAAAGAGAGAACGAAATTATAAATGAAAGGTTTTCTTCTGTCCTATTCATCAATTCAACTCTTTTGACCCAGAGTTGAAAGATGTGCCGTCGTATTTCTCTCAATGGAAATTTCCTGTAACAAACAAAAGTTACATACAACAAGGCCTGGTGAGTTTAGTGGGTGCTACACATGCACAATCATGTATTTTCAGGCAAAACTAGTATGATAAATGCAGTAATCCAATAAATCAAGAAGCCCTGTCACCAGGCCTTTGTATGTACACTTTTGTTTTGTTAACAGGAAAATTTCCATTGAGAGAAATACGACGGCACATCTTCAACTCTGGTCAAAAGAGTTGAATTGATGAATGGACAGAAGAATAACCTTTCATTTATAATTCGTTTCTCTCTTGGAAACACAGCCTCACTCTTCATAAACATATTTCTTCCTCGCACCTCCTCTATTAACTTTAATAAGAGTTTTATAGTTTACTTTATCACCAACATTATCCGCGTGATTTAGCCTTACCTGTTTTTGGTCGCTAGGATATTATCATATAAAAAATGTTCCGCAGTGCGAAAAACGGTTGGAACTGGCTGACAAAATCGATAAGAGTGACAAAAATGCGTGAAATATCCCTGTTTATGAAACACAGTTTTTCTGTGTTGAGCATTCCACTTCCAATAAGAGAATTGTTATAACCGAAGCAAATCATGGAGACACGTTTGGTGGTAATGGTAAAGTCGAGGGAAATGATCCGTCGACCCGAGTTAAAATCTAGGATGAGCTATTATATTTTACATAGCGCTAAATTCCTTGGAAAAATGTATGCATCCAAACTACTCACCTCCAGCTATGGAAAATAGTAGGGCTCTTTAACCCCTTGCTAGGTAACCTGTCTCAAAAAAGGCAAAACAGTGAATTTAAACCAATTAAACTCCGTTTAAGAAATTTACCTTGAGTCACATTTTGCTCATTCGAAGTGGTTTGGTTAAATATGAATAACAGAAAGAAAATTGAAAAATGTTTTAATTCAAATATTTATTAAAAAAAGAAATGAAGACATGTATAACTATAAATAGAATACCTTATGTGTTCGATTCTCACTGAGTGCCTTGTTTCAACGAAACTAACCGTTATAATCGGATCACCGAAGTTAAGCCAGTGGCGTTAAACCTGATCAGTTCTTGGATGGGTTTAGCCACGTCAAAAGAGTAGTTAATCGTAACACTCAGAAGCCTAAGTAAAATCCAAACGGTATCTCATGATATAATTGTTAGGAATTTTGTCTTTTTTTTTTTTTGCAACTAATTTTAGTGATTGAGTTCCTCACCGGGTCTTCCATGATATTATCCTTATATAAATCTAAAGTATACTTCTTTTTTTTTTAAGATGCCTAATGAGGTATAATTGAGCGCAGCTAACAGATCGTTAATATTAAGTTTGATTCTCGCAGAGTACCCCTTATTTCTGGTCCTGTGCCATAAAACCTAGTGAATGATTTGAAATGATACTGTCGTATTCCCTCAGATACCTGCCAGCCTGATTAAGCACGTCTAAGTAAATTCTTAACTAGGAAGTGTTGTCTGTCTACATCAATTTGCAATAAGTTCGCTTCTCATCTGGTATCTTAAATCATTCCCTTTTTTCAAACCAAAATTATTCTTATTCTTATTTGGTTGTTTTTTGTGTATTTTTTTTCTGACAAGGTGCGCTAAATCTAGCAAGATAGTTGCTTGTGATTTTGATTCTCACTGGGTATCCTAACTTCTTGGTTTTTTGACAAACAATGAACGCTGACATGAACTAACGGACGTCTTTATTCGTTGCTCTAGAAGCGATGAAATGGCTTTTTTTTTACAGAAAATTAAGTAGGACATTTTAAAAATCTATCTGGTTTATTCATTATTTAAATATATTCTTTATGAAACTAGCAAATTTTAATATCAAGTTACATACAAATGTAAGTTAAGTTCTCTTCATATAAGTCATATAACTACCTCTATTTTAAGTTATGCCTAGACTTTGGGAAAAAGGTTAAGATTTTAAAATTCTTTTATACTTATTCATTTACTTATTGTTATTATTGTTATATATTACTTGATATTGCAATTATTATTATTTCTAAACTTTTATATATAGAGATGTTTAGCATTTAAACATCGCTTCATACTTCTCTTTTGTTTTCTTTTCACATTTACAAGGTATTTATAACAGTTACAGTACATTGTATTTCCACAATTAATTGTTAAACTAAGTGTTACTAATATAACAAAAATGTAAAGATCAATAAACTTTCACTACTATATGTATGTATTTATCTAGATATTTCTTTATTCACCCTATTTTTTAGTTATAGAAGTAAAAAAAAAAACCTCATTCGGAGCAGTGGCGTCTTAAACTTTATCGTTAATACATTAGAACTGCTTTTAACTTTATCAATTTAAACTTTAAAGTTAGTCTTCTACATCAATTTGTAGTGAGATCAAAATCATAACCAGTGTGCCTACAATTGACCTTATATAAATCTAAATGTTGCTATTTTTAAGAAGGTGCCTAACTAGGTGTAATAGTTAGTGAGCTCAGCTATTCAATCGTTAAGAATTTGATTCTCACTGTTCTGGCCTTGTGCACTAATTAAACCTAACATCTTCCATCCATGTTTCCTTTCAGAACAATAACAATATCATATTCATTTCTAATTAATAGTTTAATAACTGAACAAAAAGTTAAGAATTTATTTCTATGAAAAAATTCTTTAATTGCAACTTATCTATGCAAATTATGTTTTTTGGGGTAAACATTTAGATTATGTTAGCTTGTCTGAAAATCTTTCTTCAAATAAACCGAATAAATAATTCAGTTACTTTTCCCCTGCCACGTTTTGCAAAATACTTCTATTTATGTCAAGGGGATGGAATCAGTAGGCAGCTGTAAATATCTAATTTTGGTGTGATTAGATGAATTATTCTATAGAGAGAATTAGTGTTTACGCTGACTTGGCGACCCGGGCTTTAATGAAGGAGAGAATTAAAGATGATAATCCCAAATGATATCAAAATTACAATGAATGCAGCTAAATTTATTAATGCTAATTTAGAGATATACGGAAAGAAATGAAAGTTTATTTTTGTCGGTAACCGAAACTGTCAACTGTTCAGTGTATCTTAGTCAGTTCATATCATCTATCTATCTATCTTTCTAATTCTATCTATCATTCATCTATCTATCTATCTATCTATCTCATATCTATCTATCTATCTGTCTGTCTATCTATCTTCAATTCAATGCATATCTATTCTCATTCAATTCATATCTATGTATTTATCTAATATATATATATATATATATATATATATATATATATATATATAAATATATATATATATATATATATATAATTCAATCCATATATGATTCAAATCACATCTATCACATGCAATGTATTGCTACTATACGTCTTCGATTATATAGTACGGGGTGTGAACAAAAACACAATAGAGAAATGACGAAATGCCTCCTCCTGCACTTTGCGAAGAGTAGCCACCTCAGAATCTCTAAGAGCAGAGATATAAACTAATACTGTCATAGATGCTAAAGTTATAATGCCCTGCTTCACAATCACATCTGCGCAGAAATCAAGAAAATTCTTAAGAAAAATTTTAAAACAGATTTATTAGAAATCGATTCAAAACTTCTTCAGATTCTTGCAATCAATTCATCAAAGAAAGTACAAGCTAAAATATCAAGGCAACATTTTTGTTTGTAGATTTTCCCAAATAATTTACTATATACATAGAGGAAAGATGGGGCACATAACTTTAGCATATAGCTACAAAAAAGAACCTGTTACCGCTATAGATGCTCTACAAAGACACGAAACCAATGGTTTACACACCCGCTGGCGACACAGATTTTTTACATTGTCTCAGGAGATACATTAACACCCTATCTATTATAACCAACTGAAACTACGTATTACGAAAAACTCATTAGATTTAATGAAGAAACATGATTTCACACACAAAAAAGTCAAGAAACAGACAATATCATACAGAAACTATCACGGATGCAGACTTTCGCCAATACACCTGCCTCAGACGAATACTGCAACATCTGCATTGGCTTCGAACTGAACTCACAATAAACTGAGTCCATGTTGTTAACACAAAATGGCACCATCTCCATAAAGAATGACAAACCTCTGAAATACAAGTACATTCACATAGCTAGGTAGTAATATCTCAACTACAGAAAATATTTCATAAATTATACATATAGAAAAAGCAAAAACTTCTATAGATAGGTTAATCATATGGACTTTGACAAAATGCAGGAGAAAAGCAAGATGAACTACACAAAGATTTGTATGCTGTTTTGAAACAAATACTGGAAGCAGCACCACAGAAAACAGCATGTATACGCCACCACAAAAATAAGAACGAACAAAAATATGGGACTTCTACTCATGGACACACCAGTTTTGGTCGAGCGCCAATATATTTACATACAACAGCTACTGGCGCCGAGTTAATGACCGATAAAAACAGATTGGCAAGAGGGAGCCAATGGAATCCGTGCAATCAGCCCAAGTTAATTTATCATTCAATTAAAACTACATATTTATCAAGATTTTATTGGTAGCAATCTTAGTTAATTCATATATTTGTCCATTAATCTGTAATCTGTTAATCTATCTAATCTATCTATCTATTAATTATATATATAGTATATATTATATAATATATTAATATATATATAGTATATATATATATCATACTATTCCGATATCCCAATGATGTAATTATAATATATATATATATATATTATATTATATATAATATTATATATATATATATTATAATGTACGTTATAGAAAATTGACCAACCTGATATGTGTCTGAAAATATTTTCTGGATCATCAACTATTGCGACGTAACTTGAAACTGAGCCTGAAATATCTTATTGTAGCGTTACAAATTAAGCAGTCTGAGAAAAATAAAAAACGTTGCAAAAGCAAACGCCTCAGTGCAACTATTCCGGGCATGATCGTATCTAAAAAAGATGAATTTTAAGCCATCAGGTAGATAGCGCTACCCATTGCTACTGGCCAAGTTTGTTGCACCGCAAGGTGACAGTTAAAATGAGGAAGTTTATATCTTCTGACATATCTTATTCAGCATGAATGAGCGGAAAATCGCGAACCCTCATATATTCTCATTTTGATGTTAGGTTTCCTCATTGTGTTTTCATGAACAAAAAAAATGCGCTTCTCTCCCCCCCCCAAAAAAAAATGTGAACCATAGTTTTCCGCATTTATTCTTTTCGTTCTGATATATTATATACATAGAGAGAGAGAGAAGAGAGACAGACCAACAGACAGACAGACAGACAGAGGGGAGAGAGAGAATAGAGAGGAAGAGAGACACACAGAGAGAGAGAAAGAGAACGGAGACAGACAGAGAGAGAGAGAGAGAGAGAAGAGAGAGAAGAGAGAGAGAGGAAGAGAAAATAACATGCTACAAACAATGTTAAAAGATTGCCAATCGTTATGTCAGTAATGAAGTGTATAGTGCTGTTGACTTTATGCATGTTTAAAATAATCAAATCATCAAAATATTTCCAATTGAATAATTTAATAATATAGTAGATACACTGAAATTTATATAGACTAGCAATTTATGCACCTCTGGGTGCAAGTTTTTAAGTTTTAATATAATAAAATACATGTTAAATTAGAAGGCTAATAAAACTAAAAAGATAAAGCAGATAAAAGATTTGGAACCGAGGTATCATCGAAAAATAGACAGCTTTTGAAAACTAAAACTCTGCCATATTTCCTTACTCCCGTCTTTCATGGTAAATTTCCTATTTAACTCTTTACTTAAAATAAGTAAAGGATAATATTACAATTATTTCTCTTTCTTAATGAATTTCTTTAAGATTATCCAGAGGATTTATTGCTCATTATTCAATAAGATAAAACAAACAATTAGAAAATCAATCATACTTAGCATAATATTTATTAAAATCAATTTTTTAAGAATCAATATGCCAAATTAGCCTTCCCATTCACACTGTATAAACCACGTATTTTGTTGTTATATAATACAATTTGCGTATTATTAGTATGTAGATATGGGTCAACAGTCTTAATAATGTAAAAACAATTTTATTAATTTCATTGAGGTTTAAATAAAAATAAATCATGGAGAAGTGATGTAAATTAACTAAGGGAACGTGAATTGAGTAGTAATATAGTTTCGTTACAGACAAAACAACACCCAATCTCCATTATAATAAGATATGCTATCTTTGATTACAACTCTTTGTCGTTTCAGTATTAAAATCTGAAATGAGTGGAAAACATTCTAAGTACATTTCTTGCTGTGTTTCATGTGTGCCATTTAAATCAATATGTCAAAATTGTAACTGTTGAATGACATTTCATTTACCAAACCTGTGTAGGGCTAACCATAGTTTTTGTTTCATATTATCGCAGAAGTTTCATTTACGTCTTCGCCACAAAACCTATTCCAAATTCCCTCTTTTATCCAGAAATCCTAGATTACATATAACAAAAGATTACCCGTCAGATCTGGTTATCTCGTTCACTGATTTACCATTAGACAGTTTTTAATGCAGTTTTGATGTAAACTAATAAAATGTATGAATCTACTCATTTAATCAATACTTCCATTGATCGTCTTAAAATGTTTTCATGTAATTCTAGTTAATAAATATCAGCCTCATCAATCAAGGCGTGTTGACAGCAGAGATTCCCTCGATTATCTCTCGGACTATTCCGCCCTATTAACTCTCCTTTTGGTTAAGTCTTTCTAGGACGCCACCTGTATTCAAGGTAGCTGATGAATATAAATTTTGCTCTGTCGGATTAGTATAGTTGGACTGATTTTAAAGAACCAACCACGCGTATTGCATTTTGATACAAGTTATGATGTACACGTCATGATGTAGACCTTTATTTATTTTGAAAAAAAGTTGAGGAACCAACCGTATATAGTGAGCAGGTTTGAAACGATTTATTCGCAAGAAAAAAAACTCAGTAGACAACCAAGGGCTTCAAATCGGTCTACTATGTGACCAGTTGGAAGGCTATGTATGACAAGGCTGACCTGATCAGTCACCAATCTGTTGCATCGCGGGAACGGACTAATAAAATACCCTGTGCCTCTGAATTACCTGTAAATATGGGAAGATTGTGCCAAGACTTTGGCAGGATTTAAGAGCACTTTCGTGCAGCTCATTGTTGAACTTTGAAGCTCACCGTTATATTCTTGAGCTGTGAACTTTTATTTATTTTATGTATTTATTTATTTTTTTATCAAAGCAATGGAAAATGAACCACAAGATTTTCTTGCCATCATTTATTTTAGACAGGTTGACATATCAAAAGTTGATCAGAGCAGCCTATCCTAACAATTAATTCACAGGCGGTGGAAGAGATGGTACTTGTCTTCCCAAGGACATTGGCCCGAAGTGAAACTACACAGCCTCGTCCATGATTTAAAATATTTATTTGACCAGCCATCGATTTCATCCAGGCATAACACAGACGGCTATCTGCGTAATCTTAACTAATAACCAAAACGGCTCAACGCATATCTATTTCTATCACTCTTATCCAAAAAAAAGATATCAAGTAAAAAAAGATTTTCAGGTCAGTGAACTGAGTCGTTGACATTTTTTTGTAGTTTCGTGGCCAAAATTTGCAAGCATTATTGTCCAGCGATTGTGGACATCGATCCGACATTTTTGATTTGGTGGTTAGATAGCCTGACAGTAGGGAAGGAGTATTTGTCAACGTGTTGGCAGTCAGGTTTGGAAATAGGAGACTACAGCTTCAATTGCCAACAGTGATAATGTGATTCAATAATTTCGGACGACAGATTGAGGTGGGAGGATGTAGTCAGTACGAAAAAGCGAGGGGAAATATTTGTAACTAGACATTGTATAAAACAGCTTAAGATATTGACCTTCATTTCTTTGGCTAAACGTGGAGAAAATGTCAAATAGCACGGGCCGCCGACATGACTCATTTGCATTATACATACGTCTTACATAATTTCCTCATAACTAATGTATGTGATGTCTGAGGTCTTCTGTGTTAGAGAGTTGGGTCTTATATATATATAATATTATATCATATATATATATATATTATATATATAATAGCATATTTATATGATGTTTAGTGTTGTGTATCTTGATATAATATATAAGGTGTGCAGGAATATATAAGGATGCGTGCACAGTATATATGTGTATGTGTAATATGTGTAGATATTTGATCTATATATAGATATTGTATAGATCATTGGTGTATTATATTCATACATATAGAAGAATATGCGTATGCTTTATATATATGCATGAGCTCATATATATATGGCTGTGTGTGTCTTTCTGCATATGCATATGTGTGTATGGGGTACATATGTATATACATATATGTGCATGTAATATATATTATAATTATATGTGGTAATATATGTATTATAACTACCTAACCTTTACACACTATCCTCACCTCTTCCAAGAAACACCTACACAAAACCCACCAAAAGGGGAAACTACAAATGCGCAACAAAGCAAGATGCTTAGTATGTAAGCATATAATAACAGACTGCCCCATTTTACAATATTTCACACAGAAATCGAAATCCAAACCCCAAAACTCACATGTGACATCATATACTTAATTTTTCTGCAAACAGATGCATTAACAGTGGATAATAGGAGAAACTCAACATCATTCAGATTAGATTCAATAATCTCAAACTAACCATTCGACAAAAATCACCTTACTCCCCTATAGCAGAACACTTTAACCAAGCAGAGCACACACTTGACAATATGATCTGTATTCTAATAGACAGTAACTTTACAACAACACAAATACGGAAACAAAAAGAAAATTAATGGATAATCAAATCAACACTAAAAAATGGTTTGGAATATTGACCTCGGTATTTTAAAATCCATACAAATACTTTACACAACCAAGCCGCTAAATCCCACCGCAAACATCATAACCTCAAAAAAAAAATAAATTCCACGTTAAATGCGTATTTCGGCCTAAAAAAAAACGACAAGAGCTGTGATGTAAATATATATTTTTATTTTCCATCTATTTTTATTTTTTTCCCAATGCTTCAAAAATACCAAAAAAACAACGTTCACAAGATAAAAGGTTTACATATATATATATATTATATATAATATATATATATAATATATATATATGTATGTGTGTGTGTGTGTGTGTTGGTGTGTGTGTGTGTTGTGTGTGCATGTATCTTTTTCAATGTCTGGTTTCACAGTTGCTGCATCTTACTCGCAGCAGGATATTCGTACTAATAAACTAGATAAGCAATTGCTGGCTGTTTCAATTCATGAGACATATTTACACACATACACATACACCAACACATACACACATATGCACATAATATGTACATATATACATATATATATATACACACACACGTATATATATAAATACAAAATATATATGTGGTAGGGATATGAGGAATACAAATATATTACACACAATTACACAACATATACACACTCAAATATATATATATATGTTATTACCAACGCATTATATACATATATATATATTCATATATATACATGTGTGTGTGTGTGGGGAGACAGAGAGAGAGAGAGAGTGAGAGAAAGAGATGAGAGAGAGAGAGAGTAAACAATGTTTATTTTGATATTGCAACCCATAAGTGTACATTGTTAACCGAATATATCCGAGATTATTAAGCTTAAAATGGATTCTTCAAATTAAGTCTGTATGTGCCTTGGTTGTATCAGCTCCACAAACAAAATAAAGACGAACCCGAGAATCCGTAATCGTATTGCCTTCTTATTCCTTCTTCGAGGCAATCCAGATATGGAACGATGTGCGTATATCTTCAATCTCAGCCTAAATGAGTAGATCTTACAAAAATGGACAGCAAACGAAAACTTGGGCGCTGGTCAGTTTTCTAATCCTCATTATGTGTAACGACCAATTCCTAACTGTTTTCTCCCGACCTACTAAATTTTCTGTCAACCCATTATTTCTTACTTGGACTCGGAAGCCACTTGAATATATGGGACCCAGACTTCCGCAAAAGAAAACGTTTTCTCCAGAAAAGAAAAGAAAACTGGCTTCACAGACCAAAAATGCATTTAAAAATTTTCCTTATCTACAGACATCTGACCGTACTACACTGAAGACTGCAATTATATCATTAAAAATCCCTTTCATTTTCCATTGTGGAAATCATACCTTTTCTATTTTATTATCTATTAAAATACGCCAACCTTCTTATTTTTTTTAGCTATCAATTGTTACTGTTTTAAACGCACACATCCATGTGCATGCATACAAATAAGCTATCTTTTTCCATAACATCCATACAGACATGCTGGGACCCACAAGCTTAGGCATAAATATATGCTGCACCTATACGCATACATAGTCGCCCCAATAAGAATATGTTCTATTGCCTGACTTAATATACAGCTATGAACAGAAGAGCTCTATAATGGTAAAACTAGCAGATTCTGATGCTTCATATTTTCAATTTCCTGTATTCTTCTATGTTCGGTACTTGTAGGAGGAGATGTGTTGAAAAAGCATCGAAACTGAAGCTGGAATGAACAATGAATGAAAAGAAGAGAGAAAGATAAAGGGTAGAGGGAAAGAGTTATTGTCTGTAATGGAAATCTTTGTAATGATACAAAACAAGCAGTTTGATTTAAGTAATATAAATTTAATATGTGAAACAGTAAGTACAGGGCAGTATATATCACATACTGATAAAAGTAGCAGAAGGGAATGATTGGTGAGTGTAACTTACTGAAATAAATAAAGTTAGTTGTGTATTATTTGCACGTTGTTTTGTTCCATAGATGAATAAAGAGAAAATTGCTTATACTTAATAATGAAAGAGAAGAAAATAAGAATAAAAGATTGGACATTGCAGATCTCATAACATTGCAAAATAGGACCCTTTATGTTAGGAATGGTTTAGTTTAGTTCATGTGATTAATAACATATAAAAACTTCATTGGTTATTTAATGTCGAAATATTCATTATTTTTTTAATTTTTGTAATTATGACTATATTATTATATATTTACAATGTTCCATTGCGTTTTGTTATGGTACTTTTATATATAATAATTTCTTTGCATACATTCATCTATACATACATAAAGGACAGTTGGGAGTATGTATGTCCGGAGGAAACTTCGAAAATAAAATATTAACGACAAAAGTATATATATATATATATATATATATTATATATATATATATATATACGCATTACCATATCTTCCTTTTCGTCATGATAATTATGAAGATTTAATTTATATTTCAAAAAGACTATTAAAATCAAATTTACGTTAAGATAACACTAGGACCGTGGCTTCAGCTATTGGCATTTCTCGCTAACTCCATCCATAAAATAAGTCCAGTCATTTTTTTAATATTTCCCTTTTAAACAAATTAAACATTCTCTTTAATAAAATAAGTTTCGATTTTTTTTTTGCATTTAATATTCTAAATAGGAGACATTAATTTTCTTTTCCTTTAAATTAACAAAAATTCTGCTAATTTAAAAAATAATATAAACAATTATATCGATCGTTCTGTACTAAATTCTGCATAATAGAAAAAATAAAAAAATAAAATATGTAAGGAATAATAATAGATATTATCGTTCGATTCTTTCAAATATATTTATATTTACACACACACAGACACAGACACAGACACAGACACACACACACACACACACCACACACACGCATATATATATATATTATATATATATATATAATATATATATATATATATATATAATATATTTATATATATATATTGACTTTTTTACTTTGAAATATGATATTAATTGAATGAATTCTACTTTTAAAAACTTCGGCGTCGGCGATCGCAGAATGTAAACAAACCCGAAACAATACTTTTTATTCATTTCTATTTTATGTTAGCCATTGTTTATAAAATAATCACGTTAATTTATTTATTTTAATATCAAAAATAAAAATAAATTCAATTACTAATGCAGAATAGCGCCACAAGAGATAAGATTAAAATTACGTATAAAATGTATACATTTCACAAAAAATATCCGAAAAAGAACGGGTTAGGGGTACTTCGGGAGTTCCGTATCCTAATGTATTTACACGTAAAATGCGATTCTAATGATAAACTCATGCGTGCTATTCTGCATTTGTTAAAAAAAAGCAGTACTGTAATTTGATATTCAACTTTTAAGCACATTCAAAAATTCTTTTAAAAAGAAGTGTGTATCAATTTCTTTTACAATAATAATTAATATTCGATCGGCTAGGCTTTGAATAAATTTTATTTTTAAATTATTTATGAATTTATATATATGACAAAAACATTAATAAAATTAAATAGTTATTTTAAATTTAAATACTTTATTAATTTTTTTGTTCGTATCATTTTTTTATTTGAAATATCAATTTAACAAATCGACTCATATATCTAAATATTTTTTAAAAAATTAATTATTGAATTAAAATGTTTGACTATATCGTTATGTGTGATGTCATTTCCAATACCCTGACAAAAACAAAAAAATTCACTGCCCCCCACCACCACACACACGCCAGGCCGGATTAACAGAAGTCTTTTTTGCGTGGGGATTTTTATGTGGCATCCTGCGAAGATCGAACTCACTATCAGTAGTAATGGATCTACAAGACTATCTTGCTAACCATTACACCACGTTATTTTCTCTACCTAGGCAACTACGAAAATAAAAACAATTAATGACAAATATATACGATAATTAGAGAATAAACATTAAATAGTAACAGCATAGAATTCTTTGCATTCTACTATTTAATTAGGAGACATTAATTTTTTTCAGTTTGTCTGATGACCCACCAGCCGGATCAACGCAGGGTTGTTTTTTTTTTACGTAGGGATTTTAATGACGCATTACTGCGAGGATCTAACTCTCGATTCAGTAATATTAGATCTACTTTTTTTGCACCCCCACTTTCTACCCAGGCGACGCCAGGAAGCCGCTTCTACTATGATATGAAGTATTTCTAATAATACACAAATTTCAAGCAAGTTTCAACGAACAAACTTGACATTATACATATTTATTTCAGCGAGCTTATTAGTCGCAAATCTGAAACTTTTGACATGATTTTATATTTGTATTTAATCTGACGTCCCCTGCATCCTCAAAATCCCTTTGACTCTTTTAAATAATTGTTTAGCTTAAGAAACAAGAGAAATATGGATATGACTAGATATGGGATAGTAGGGATGTTGCTGCTCTTGTACAATACTGTGATTCGACGAAAAACGTTTTGGTTAAAAAATATAAGGGTATTTTCACAACCCCCACCCCACTATATATAATATATATATATATATATATATATTATGGGTGTGTGTGTGTGTGTGTGGGTGTGTGTGTGTGTGTGTGAGGATAGCACAGACAGACAGTCAACGGCGCTTGGTAACTCAGTATCTTTCCATGCGATTATCTGAGCAGACACGTTAGCGACAAACCAACAGTTACCAAACGCGTTTAACTGTATGTATACGCTATCCTAACTATATATTCTTTGTCATTGAAATTGAGCATTTATTATTATAAATATTGCAAACCATCTTATCAATATTAAAATATATGTGTGAATGTATGTGTGTGCATACGTGTGGGGGGGTGTTTGTTGTGCATGTATCTAAGTTATAATAGTGTAGACACAGGTTAATGGTGCTTAGTGACTGTCAATTTCTCCCATATATGTGCTCAGGCTTTGTTTTATTGCTGGAGAGGCTGTCTACTTGTATCTTAAATCCTCTAGTTATTCATACAGTTTCTGGTTTGTGTTCCGATCATTCTATAAAAATCTATATAACTTCCAAACACCACAGATCACTACATACAAAAGTTCTTACCGTTTTGTCTATTTTCTTCATATACTTCGTTTTTCATTCCTTTTTTTCTGTCGATTTTTTCACAAAGGCGATATTCTATCTATTTTTATATGATTTGATCTTAGACACTTATTTTTAGTAGCCATTATTGGTGCTTCGATCTTTCTTTCATATGTCATCTGCGAAACAAAATCCGGGTCATTTCGTGCATATTGCCATATTTGCCTTTTCAGTCATTTGTCGAGGAGGTTTTCTTCCCATCTTTGGTTTATTTCTTTTTGTTGAGCTTTTCCTTGTTCTATGTATGTTGTCCTTTTGTCAATTGATTTGTGTTTATAAAAGATATTACTTTACCTTGTTATGTTGTCTGTATCCAGCCTTTGTTTCCTCCGCTTCCTCCTCCTTATCCTCCTTCTTCGTTATTAGTGATATCATAACCTATAAATTACTAAAATTGTCATAAATTTTGCTTTAACCGTTGCCAAAAAACGGTACATTATAGTGATATTTTATTAGGGAAACACACTTCAAATGCTCTTTGGAAATAAACAATCTTCTGTCCAATTTACAGTTGAATGATGGGTGTGTTAGTGTCTGCCACACCGCGCCGAACGTTCTTATTTAACTATTTATCTCTATATATCCAATATTCACACACACACACATACACACACGCGCGCGCGTGCGTGCACGCACTCAGGTACGCATTTATATATATATATATATATATATATATTAATATATATATATATATATATATATATACTGTGTTGGCATCCTTCCGTATACTAAAGAGGACAACACAGATATATATATAATATATATATAAATATATATATATATATATATATATATTCTCCTTATTTCCTCCTTCTTAGAAATATCATAACCTATATATTACTAAAATTGTCATAAATGTTGTTTTAACCGTTGCCAAAAAACGGTACGTTACAGTGATATTTTATTAGGGAAACACACTTCAAATGTTCTTTGGAAAATAAACAATCTTCTCTCCAATTCGCAGTTGAACAATGACTGTATGGAGTCTGATATATATATATATATATATATATATATATATATATATATATATATATATATATATCTGATACCGACTTTAAGCGCTTCGACGGCTTTACTTTTACTTAAATAGTGTGAGTGTGCTTGAGTACGTGGATATTCATGTTTCTGCAAACGTTTTACCAGGAAAAGCGGCACATCATGGCGAAATATCCATTAAAGCAATAGACGAATTATTAAAGCAATTCTCAGGTCCATTTGCAAATGCATGATAATGTTTCATGAATTGTTATTTCATTAAACATCATTAATTCTCTCTCTCTCTCTCTCTCTCTCTCTCTCTCTATATATATATATATATATATATATATATATATATAATATATATATATATATATATAATTTCAGACTCATGTAACCGGAACCCAGCAAAATGGCACCTCATAGTGAGATATTTATTAGAGTAATAGACGTATGATAATCTAAGCTAACGAATAAAGTAATGTCTAATCTAATCTGCGATTAAATGCTTAAAATTGATTTTCTTCTAAACAGCAAATATCAGGATTCAAACAATTATTCCTAAGGGAACATTATATAATAAAAATGGGTATTATTAAATACATTATCACCTATTATTATGTACAACAGTGAAGGTTTTATAGAAAATATTAATATTGTTCAAAACAAACGCAACGAGCATTTAATAATTTCTTTTATTATTTAATTATTGTAAAATAAAAACGAATATGATTATGCATTATTCATTAAACAACTCTATAGAATTAGAATCAGGTGACCCAAAATAAAATTGATAAATAGATATCCCACAGGAAAAATAAAATCGTGAATTGTTCTAAGGAAAATTAAATTTTATATGAAAATTATTAGGTAAACTTATCTATGCCTGAGATTGTTTCTAATAATACGCATCAGACATAATAAATGCTGGTATCTTTAATAAATTATTTAAAAATATGTTAAGTATGTACTTGATTATGGGTGATATAATTATTCTTGGTCTTTATATTAATTGTGTTGTTGTTTTCATAAGTTCTTAATACTTAAAGTATTAACTGTAATATTTTGAGTGCGTTGAAAAATACTGAAATCTAAAATATAGAGGTTTTTGAGTTTGAATTAATATGTAATAAAAATGGGCCAGAAACCACAGAGAGATGAGAGAGAGAGAGAGAGAGAGAGAGAGAGAGAGAGAGAGAGAGAGAGAGAGAGAGGAAGAGAGAAGGGGAGAGAGAGTTTGATAAAGATAAAGTCAGACTACGGTAATAATATATACGCTATACATAACACCGTAGGAAGAAAACAGTAATTAACTTAGTATTTTGCTCCTCCACTGATGGAAGTTGGGTCTCCTGTTCCAAGAGCCTCCATAAAAGAAACTGTTATCTAAGTCGAAGGTTTTGGAGTTGGAAACAGTCGAGCGATAGAAGCCACATAATAAACCCCAAAAGATACAAGTCGAGTCAGTTTCCTAGCAACAAAGAAGTTCCCACTTGAATTCGAAGGAATCTTGAATCTGCACTATCAGCCCGAGGCCAGTACTCGTTTCCACCTATTTCCATGGCCCCAGTAATTGAACAAAAAACAAACAAACAAGTTCTTCTATGTGAGGCAAGTTGTCTTTTCTCCCTTTTTTCCCTTAACCACTAAGACGAATAGTTATCATCATCATCATCATCATCATCATCATCATCACTCCTGGTAGGTGTAATTCACTAGAACATGCCGATTGCAGTTATCTATAACAAGGCCACACGACAATGTTTCTCATAATTCTTTCTTAACTTCGTCCGAATGGAAAAATGACTATTCTTATTTATTGTTGAATTATTTAAATAAATAGCTAATCACTTATTATTCCTTCTTATAGTCATTTTGCTGTTCTCTCTCTCTCTCTCTCTCTCTCTCTCTTCTCTCTCTCTCTCTCTCTCTCTCTCTCTCTCTCTCTCTCTCTCTCTCTAGCTGTGCTTGACCTTTTCTATTGTATTTTATTTTGTATTTGCTTTCATCTGCCGACATCACGGTCAGCTGTATCCTTCATATTTTGACATTGTTTATTGAATCCTTTTCTTTTCTTTCTTTTCTTTCTTCCTTATTTTACTTTCGTTCTTTCTATTTTCTTTTTACTTCCTTCCTTTATTTTTTCTTTCTTTTATTATTTCTATCATGTTTTCCTGCCTTTTCTGTCTATTATTTTCTTTTTCATCTATTTTCTTTCTTCCTTCCTTTCTGTCTTTCTTTTATTTATCCCTGCTCTCTTTTTATATTTATATTCTTTTCTTTCTTTATGCTTTTACTCATTCTCTACTTTTTCACTTATTCCTTACTGTCTTTCATTCATTTTGTTTTTCTGTCTTCTTTCCATTTTTTTTGTTTCTTGAATCTTTTTCTTTTTCTCTTTCATCTTCCTTTCGTTCTTTTTTCTGTCATGTTTTTCTGTTGTTGTTTTTTCATTATATTGGTTTATTTGTTTCTTTATTTCTTTTTCAATTATTTCTTTTAAATATCGGAATTAATTTTCTGGTATTTTCAACAAATTATTTGCATTAATTCAATTTAAAAAACAAAAAACAAACACCATTTCTTCGATTTTTTATATTCCTGATATTTATGCATTTATTCAAAATGATAAAGTCCAGTGCTTAAAGTATTGAATCGGTGGAAATGGCATTATTTGATACTCCACTACCCCACCACGAAAATCGATGCTTCATCCATATGCATTTTGCCCTACTTTCTGCTGACCAGTATTAATTAAACGATTCGTATATCTTCAGTAAAATACAAAATATTAGTCCAATCCGGAAAACGTCTTTAATGAATTCAGTCAGACATATTTAAATTCAAAATGGCGGGAGACTAAATGCCAACTTCTAATGAATAAAAAGTTAAAGAGAGAGAAAAATCTCATTATATTTCTTTATTTTTTATTCGATGTTTATGTTACTGTGTAAGAAATCTCGTGCAATAGATTTTGAAAAGAACTGGACTAATTTTCTACACGGATTGTTATTAGCTGTGTGACGCGCCCAGAGAAGCGTGACAGTGCATATCGGACAGTCGATTAGTACCCATAGGTCATTGAAATTAGACTTGGATTAATTACGTCTTTTTGGAATTTTATTATAATTTTTAATCAATATTCTGATAATTTAAAATTCTGCTATGAAAAGACCATCGTGTTTTTGATATAAAATCAAAACTTTTTTTTGTCTTAGCATGGACATTATTTTAGCACAGCAAAATGGCACATTATAGCAAAATTTCTGTTAGCGCAATAACGTTAAAATACGTCAACATACAGAAGAAATCCATTTCCAATCGAAATTGCAATTTGATCACAATAATGAAAAGTTACCATGGTTTCTGATCAGTATAATTTCTCAAAGACTCACTTGATTTTAATCTTAATTTTATTTATTTTCAATTCTATTTTTATTTCTTTGCAATTGATTTAGTACATTACATAATATCGTATATCATTAATATTATCATTAAGTGTGCAATTAATTTAAGGGTCGGTATAGCTAAGTCAGTAGATATTCACCTCGGAACAAAAAGGTCCTCAACAACTCAGGGCATTAGTTGCTCTGCCTCGATCTGAGCGGTAACAATGATGACAGGTGTGGCGTTTAATCTCAGACGCAAAAACAGTCTCCCCGATCTAGCGCTAGTAAAAAGGATTCCCTAGCTTTCAGGTTGATACTGACAATAGGCTACTCGGCCTACTTAACTTTCTATATCATATAATCTAGTACATCGTATAATCTAGTAAAATATATAATCTAGTAAAGATACAATGAAGTAAATTATAAAATCTACTCTATTACATAATATAGTATATCATTAGATTATCATTATGTGTGTATATCTAGAGAAATATTATTGGGAAAATGATGCTTCATCTCAAGAATAAATTTAAGAAAACTTACGTACAGTAACATATTTTATTGTCAGTGCAAACTAAATAGAAAGATCCATTCAGAGAATGGGAAAACAAAAGAATGAATTGAAATGTCCTCATCAGAAGTATATCTATGCGATGTCATTAAGTTCCAGAAGGTTTGTGAGAGACTTACACATTTGAGAAGTGTTCCGTAATTGTTAGATGTGTGAAAATAAATATGCTTGTAAGCAATTAAACTTAGGACATTGCAGGTGGTTTATTATTTTGTATAATGATTAATGCCACATGAGGTTAGCTGGTGACAAAACGTCCCTGTCCATAGAGGCAGGTGTTAAGACATACTGCAAGTAAATGAGGAAGAGATTTTGTCCCTGCCTGCATACTACTTTGGCAATAGAATCTAGAGGGTATCAGAAGAAATTATTTGTTAGAAAAGAGTGATAATTCCATATATTGATGTACATAACAGTAACAGAAAATAGCAATGCATAGTGAGGTTTTTATACAAGCATACCCTTTATAGCATCTTTATCCCACATATAAATATACTTTCATGTTCAAAATTGATTTAGAAATTATACACTCTAAGAGATCATTAAGAAAAATGAAATAAAAGAAAATTATTACAATATTTAATTATTGCTAATGTCGTCATTAGCTGTAGATATATGTAGATATATATGTAACCGTTAACCGGCAAATAGTACATAAGCGATGTTATCGAATCAAAAGGTAAAAAAATAACTCTGATTAGTGCTCCCTTGAAGATTCCATATGTAAAACTTGGGTTGTGAGTGAATTCACCTTATTTTATTTTATAGCTGAAATTTCACATTAGATATAAATATATTAGAATATTTTCTCAACGGCAATAACGAAATACATTTTGAATCAAACAAATCAAAGTAGAAAGATGTTGATTTTCGGGACTTTTAAGAAAGAAAACATACTCTCAACGGGCGATAACGAAATACTCGAAGCTCTATACATCAAACTATGCAAACCATTGTAAAATAAGATTGAGTTCGAATACAGTAGTCATCCACACACACAAACAAACAAACACAACACACACACACGCATATATATATATATATATTATATATATATATATATATATACACACACACACACACACACACACACACACATATATATATATATATATATATATATATATAAATATAAGTTAGAATAGCTTAGACATGACTCTTGGTATCAGTAGTTTCTCGCCAATGCGATCATCGTAGCAAGTCCGTATGCCTTAATCGGGCGATGTATGTATTAATCCGATGGTTGCATCGTTCTGTTACTTATTCGGTTCTATAACCGGACTACGTACGTATTGAGCAACCTTTCAGTATCTATTGCATCCTGGATGGCTGTTTTTTTCCGACAGTCAGTATTTTGACTCGTTCATGATTTATATATATATATATATATATATATATATATATATATATATATATTGTATTTGGGGGAAAAGTGACATACCGGTGAAAATGGTCACAATGGTTAGTTCATGCCAGTTTCACAATGATAAGACAGCGATATAACAAATATAAAGTGCTCATTACGTTAGTAGAGCAAATTTATTATCATTAAGGTACACGGTAATAACCTACTCGAGTTTCACCATAAGGATCTTCAGGGTTAAATCAAGTGTGAAATCAACTGCAGTTAATCAATATCTTGATTAATCCTTATGGTGAAACTCGAGTAGGTTATTACCATGTACCTTTATGATAATATATATATATATATATATATATATATATATATATATATATATATATCAATGAAAATCAATTAATGCTTTAATTCCTTGCATTCAGCAAACTTTATCATTTCCTGTATTCTGTCTCTTCTCTATAGAAATATTATATACTATGGTATTTCCACATTATATTCATTCCTCCGGTTTTTTTAGCTTTCTTCTTGATTGTCTTGTGTAGAGGCTAGACGATATTATTTGCTTTACTGCCAATATATTGATTTCTCTTATTTCCTTCATTCTATTTGGTTTCCTCTGTAATATTTTGTCTGATGATTTTCCTTTTCATATTAAGATTTCGCGTTCATTGGTGATATTTTTGGAATTTACTGAAACTTGCTAAGTCAGGCATACAGGGATTAAATTGCTTACGGTACTTTCTATTCATATGTTTCCACCATCCAAGTACTGATCAAATTTAGTGTTGCTTAACTTTGTTTAAAAAGTGGAATCGGTTATTTAAGCGTGACCTAATAAATCTTAATGCTAAGCATACCTTACAGTTGAAACAGATATGAATGAAGAACATAGTGTGGAGCGAACTCGCTTCACAATGCTTGTAACTTGGGTAGTTATCTGTAACATTTTTCGTCGTAGGAAATGGAATCAGCGACCCGAGTTCAAAGCCTGGACGAAGCTGACTGCGTTTTACATTGCGCTAATGCCATCGGAAAATACATGAATCCATCTGCTTACATCAATTATGAGTAATTAGCTCTTTAATCCTAGTAAAGCAACCACTCAAAGAGAAGGAATACCATTATTGTTAAATAGGAATAGTTACTAAAACATATAATTATGCATAAATCATTGGTAATAGATAGGAATACCTGATATCATATTGTGACAATACCCCGCTCCTCACTCGCGTACCTGCGTTGCACAATGTGATGACCCCATGATGTAATAATCTGTGCAGGCCGGTTCGAAAGCCACGAGCTAGAGACACGTTCACCAGGATAAAACACGACAACGCAAAGTTTGATGACTGGAGGCTAATGGAGAAGGACAGTGTGACACTTAGGGAAATTTGTGGTGGAGCAGAGAGCACTTAAATTTATGTCGTTAACTGCTACGAAAGTTCGCTTAACTATGTCGACTGCTGACTTCAATAATATGGTCTTTACTTGTTTTCTATCTACTACTACCGGGAGGACACTATCACCCCAATTGCCGGTCAGCTTAATATATGCAGAATTCTTCCATCCACAACCCCATGGATTCGATCAACAAGAAATTGTTACTAACGTTTTCAGACAGACCTTATGGCTGCAATTTCTCTTATAATTATTGAGATTATTTCTAGACTATTCGACGCCAATTTTCCAACCATTAATTTTTCGAGATCCATTTCACTGAAAACTGGCCAACTAAGCGACCTCAATTCAAGGGGGTTGTTCATTTTTCATGGTTTTCCTGAACCCTCTCTGACTGATTGTTTGTTCCCCTACGGGAACACACCTACACATATACATACGCATGGACTTAACATATTCTAGTTTCTTCTTTTATTTTCTGACCGTATTTTCACTCAACCATTGTGTCACAATATTTAGACAAATGAAAGTACACTTAGACAAATGAAAGTACACGTTAGAAATGAAATGGAATATTGTGATCGTATAATTGCATGCCAAAACTATTATTATTATTATTATTATTATTATTACTATTATTATTATCCTTATTAATACGTAGTATAATATGATTAAAAAAACTCTTAAGAAACGACTACTCCAAATATATATATATATATATATATATATATATATATATATATATATTTGTGCTCTAGAATGAATTTACACTCCCTTAGCCTTTGTTAACTCATTCTGTCGCTACATCCTATTGCCTGGCCCAGACTTTTATCCTGTGCCTCTGACCCACTGAATCAAACACAATCCATGATTACACAACCGAGCATGAATTCTGAGAGGCAAAAACCAAGTGAATATTTTAACATACGCTCCAGGTCAATAGTGATTAGTTGATTTCTAATCACAGTTGTCAAACTAAAAAAAATGTCTTATTACTTCTACCGACCTTCTATTTTTTCCACATGTGTTGCCATCAGCATTTCTACATAGCTAATTATGAACTCCCTTTAATGATGATACTTCATTGATGGAATTTCAAGTCTACAAACCTGTCTGTGGTGAATGAGTGCGTGTATCCTTGGGAGTTCATTTTCTTTCATTTTGATTATCCGTATTTCCCATTGCCGCCGCTTAGACGACGGCTTACACGAAATGGCGTCGATTAAGATATAACGCGGGAATCTTGAAAAGCGCACAATCTTACTTCATTTCCGCTTCTAAAGTTTGATCTGAGCGGCCTCCTGTAATACCCTAGACCCTCCAACCATTTCTCATATGATCGAATCGAGATCGATGAATGAAAATCTGAAACCCTACCCAGCCCCTTTTACTTCCACACCTCAATGTTATCTGAGTCTCAAAGGATTCATTTATTAATTGAATGCGATCAAGTCTCCGGTCACGCACCGTGGATATATCTGATTGCATGAGTCAGACATTTCTTCTAGCCCATATGGAATCTTTTATCCAACCTTACACTCTTCAGTTTATATCTGACGTACTCTGTAGTTGCAGTTTTGTTCTTTCCTTCATATTTTCATTCCACTTTTCTCTTTGTTTTATCATTTAGCGTTTCCATTTCTAAAAGAAGAGGAGGTCAAATAACAACCAGATACGTTAAATTTGTGATTCTCTTAAGAGTAAATTTAATTCTATATATTATATATGTTAGTATGTGTATACCCACCCATGGGTCATTTTTAAGCGGGGTAAATCTGGTTTGAATTCAGATATTTTTTTTACTTCTAGTCACTTAGACGTAACATGCCTAAAAACCCAATCTATCCTATTATTTATTCATAGCTGGGGAATCGGAGTAGATTAATGTATTTCCCAGTGGCATAAACAAACAGCATCTTCTGATTCTTATTAACGGCATATCAACTCGCGAAGGGTTTTTCATGACTAGATGTTAGGGAATTGTGTTCCTTGTACGTTCAATTGTTGTGCAATTGTTTCATAAGATGGTTTCTTTTTCATTTTTGCACACAGTTCTATCGAATAGAAACATTTTTAAACGAATCTATTTGGACCCAATCAGATAATACCACCCCGAGATAGACTGAACATGAGCAATAAATAGTTACACTACACTCCTCTGATCTCCAGAAATCTGAATCTCACTACCAAATAGTTTAGTTAGATTCGCCGATTCACGAGTATATATATATATATTTTCGGGAATTGGCACTGCCCCTCATAAAATTGCTAAATCTCTTGCTAAATTACTAACCCCTCTTAGGTACAATTAGCAAATCCCACATAAAAAATTCAAATAGCTTAATTTCAAAAATAAAAATATTGACATGAACAACAAATGTTTAGCAAGTTTAGATATTAAATCACTCTATATTAGTATCACGGTTGACAAATGCATTACTCGCCTAGAAAACCATCTCAACAAAATCAACACCTCTTTTTCATTATCCACTAACAAGATAATCCAAATTTGTAGACTTTGCACTAGGAATTGCTTTTTCCAGTACGAGGGAACCTTCTATAGACAAAAGTTCGGGTTGCCTATGGGTTCACCTCTGAGCGGCGTTTTGGCGTGCCTTTTTCTTGAATTCTTAGAATCCGGTCCCTTTCAATATATTCTACCAAATAACTCTAATTTCTTCCGTTACATTGATGACACCCTATTCATTTACCCGAAAAATTGTATTTTAACTAACATTATTGACAAATTAAATGATGTTGAACCCTCCATCCAATTTACTCATGAACTGGAACATAACCACTCCCTACCATTTTTAGACACACTTATTATAAATAATAACAACAGTTTAGAATTCAAAGTTTATCACAAAATACTAACAAAAATGACTACATCCATTTTTATTCCAACTATAACACTAAGATAAAAAGTGATATCATAATTGGTTTCTTTCTAAGAGTTATAGTTGGAATAAAAATGGATGTAGTCATTTTTGTAGTATTTTTGTGATAAACTTTGAATTCTAAACTGTTGTTATTTTTATAATAAGTGTGTCTAAAAATGGTAGGGAGTGGTTATGTTCCAGTTCATGAGTAAATTGGATGGAGGGTTCAACATCATTTAATTTGTCAATAATGTTAGTTAAAATACAATTTTCGGGTAAATGAATAGGGTGTCATCATGTAACGGAAGAAATTAGAGTTATTTGGTAGAATATATTGAAAGGGACCGGATTCTAAGAATTCAAGAAAAAGGCACGCCAAACGCCGCTCAGAGGTGAACCATAGGCAACCCGAACTTTTGTCTATAGAAGGTTCCCTCGTACTGGAAAAGCAATTCCTAGTGCAAAGTCTACAAATTTGGATTATCTGTTAGTGGATAATGAAAAAGAGTGTTGATTTTGTTGAGATGGTTTTCTAGCGAGTAATGCATTTGTCAACCGTGATACTAATATAGAGTGATTTAATATCTAAACTTGCTAAACATTTGTTGTTCATGTCAATATTTTTATTTTTGAAATTAAGCTATTTGAATTTTTTATGTGGGATTTGCTAATTGTACCTAAGAGGGGTTAGTAATTTAGCAAGAGATTTAGCAATTTTATGAGGGGCAGTGCCAATTCCGAAAATATATATATATATACTCGTGAATCGGCGAATCTAACTAAACTATTTGGTAGTGAGATTCAGATTTCTGGAGATCAGAGGAGTGTAGTGTAACTATTTATTGCTCATGTTCAGTCTATCTCGGGTGGTATTATCTGATTGGGTCCCAAATAGATTCGTTTAAAAATGTTTCTATTCGATAGAACTGTGTGCAAAATGAAAAGAAACCATCTTATGAAACAATTGCACAACAATTGAACGTACAAGGACACAATTCCTAACATCTAGTCATGAAAAACCCTTCACGAGTTGATATGCCGTTAATAAAGAATCAGAAGATGCTGTTTGTTTATGCCACTGGGAAATACATTAATCTACTCCGATTCCCAGCTATGAATAGATTGGGTTCTTAGGCATGTTACGTCTAAGTGACTAGAAGTAAAAAAATATCTGAATTCAAACCAGATTTACCCGCTTAAAAATGACCCATACTGACATATATAATATATAGATTAAATTTACTCTTAAGAGAATCACAAATTTAACGTATCTGGTTGTTATTTACCTCCTCTCCTTTTAGAAATGGAAACGCTAAATGATAAACAAAGAGAAAAGTGGATGGAATATGAAGGAAAGAACAAAATTGCAACTACAGAGTACGTCAGATATAAACTGAAGTGTAAGGTTGGATAAAAGATTCCATATGGGCTAGAAGAAATGTCTGACTCATGCAATCAGATATATCCACGGTGCGTGACCGGAGACTTGATCGCATTCAATTAATAATGAATCCTTTGAGACTCAGATAACATTGAGGTGTGGAAGTAAAAGGGGCTGGGTAGGGTTTCAGATTTTCATTCATCGATCTCGATTCGATCATATGAGAAATGGTTGGAGGTCTAGGGTATTACAGGAGGCCGCTCAGATCAAACTTAGAAGCGAAATGAAGTAAGATTGTGCGCTTTTCAAGATTCCCGCGTTATATCTTAATCGACGCCATTTCGTGTAAGCCGTCGTCTAAGCGGCGCAATGGGAAATACGGATAATCAAAATGAAAGAAATGAACTCCCAAGGATACACGCACTCAATTCACCACAGACAGGTTGTAGACTTGAAATTCATCAATGAGTATCATCATTAAAGGAGTTCATAATTAGCTATGTAGAAATGCTGATGGCAACACATGTGGAAAAAATAGAAGGTCGGTAGAAGTAATAAGACATTTTTTTTTAGTTTGACAACTGTGATTAGAAATCAACTAATCACTATTGACCTGGAGCGTATGTTAAAATATTCACTTGGTTTTTGCCTCTCAGAATTCATGCTCGGATTGGTAATCATGGATTGTGTTTGATTCAGTGGGTCAGAGGCACAGGATAAAAGTCTGGGCCAGGCAATAGGATTGTAGCGACAGAATGAGTTAACAAAGGCTAAGGGAGTGTAAATTCATTCTAGAGCACAAATATATATATATATATATATATATATATATATATATATTATATTTGGAGTAGTCGTTTCTTAAGAGTTTTTTTAATCATATTATACTACGTATAATAAGGATAATAATAATAGTAATAATAATAATAATAATAATAAATAGTTTTGGCATGCAATTATACGATCACAATATTCCATTTCATTTCTAACGTGTACTTTCATTTGTCTAAGTGTACTTTCATTTGTCTAAATATTGTGACACAATGGTTGAGTGAAAATCGGTCAGAAAATAAAGAAGAAACTAGAATATGTTAAAGTCCATGCTATGTATATGTGTAGGTGTGTTCCCGTAGGGGAACAAACAATCAGTCAGAGAGGGTTCAGGAAAACCATGAAAAATGAACAACCCCCTTGAATTGAGTCG
>JALAJA010001349.1:0-12286 GCA_023376005.1 Doryteuthis pealeii | reverse complement strand
CACACACACACGATATATATAATATATAATATAGGTATGTGGGTGTTGAGTGTGTGAGAGAGAGAGAGAGGAGAGAGAGAGAGAGAGAGAGAGAAGAAGAGAGAGGAGAGAGAGAGAGAGAGAGAGAGCGTCTGTGCGTGTGTGTGTGTGTTGAAAAGAAAAATGATATGATGTTAAAGATGAAATTTATTGTTTTGATAACAAACAGACCCTTAAGACGGCTGTGGGCAGAAGAATTCTTAACAAAGTTTAGTGGTTTGAAATTCAAAGTTTTCCTCTCAAATTAATACCGGTCTACAATACCAAATGTTAAGAGGCCAGCCTGTCCTATATTACTCATCACTGGTAGGGATAATTAAATAGATTCAGTCCTTTCCCAATTGTTTTCTGGGCATTGAGGGACACAGTGCAAACGTCTCCTGCCAGGATTTGAACCTTTCGCGTCGGTTCCATTTCTACGAATGATAACGATTTTACAATTCAAACCTGCCTAAAGTTAATTTCAAATTGATAAATGACCAATGAAAAATATTTCAGGATACAAATACAACACGCTGATCGCTAAATGTGAAGTGAGGATGGTAACAGACTGGATACTTTATCAGAGTGCATCTATTCTTACACTGTATGCAGTAGAATTCAGTTATTGTATGTGGACATTTTTTAATATTGGTTTATTTAATGATATATTCAAATGGTGTATAGATATTCAATGCTAACATCAACTTTCACTTTTTAATGATAATAAGAGTAATATTGAATGTTCCATTTTCTTTTGAGTCACACTTATTCGATATGATAAAAGCATGTCTTTTATCAGATTGAAAGTATCCATAAACTAATACTATTGATTTAGTATAGATTTTTATGGTTTCGAATGAAGTAATCCAAATTAATAATAATGCCATTTTACCCATAGTTATGTCGTATATGGAATCAAAAGTGGACCAATCAATACTCAAATAATTTTTCAAGCAGATCTATTCAACGCTATGAAAAATAATTATTTTGGGAATTGTACCTTATTATATGCCAATCTATCCCTATGTATGTATATTCGTCTGTCTCGTTCTTCTCTCGTCATGAAGTAATTCAGGTTTGTCCTCATCTGTTCCAATGCATCTTTTCATTTTTTTCTATGTTCAGTCTTATGCTTTCTTACGCATGAAATTATTTTAAAATTAAAAATATTCATAAGTAAAAAGCTTTAGAAAACAATCATTTATTCACTTAGGTTTAGTATAATAATAGATAGATAAATAAAAATAAAATATGATAGAATAAATAGATAGATAGATGCAGTGGGAAGTTCAATTTCCCTCGCACAGTATCCAGTCTCATACTTTAAGCTCCCAGCAAAACTACCATATATAAGGATGATTTAATCAAAGATATAATAAGAGATGGAGAAAATTACAAGCAGAAGAGAAGTAAGAGACGGTCAGTTATTTTTACTTAATTGCAAATTCGAACTATTAAAACCAATAAAAGTGGAATTCTCTCGAACATAACTCATAGAACTAAGAATATTTTAGCATATATTTTGTGTAATTAAACTAAATATGAAAAAACCTTTAGAAAACAATCATTGCTTTTATCAAGATTTATTATATAATAAAATAATAATAATAATAATTATATATATATATATATATATAATATATATATATATATATATATATATAACGAAAATATAACACATTGAATAGCGATTAGATTTACTCCGTTTTAAACCTACAGGTAATATTCATAGATTCACTAGAAGACTACCCGTAGAGATCGATATATGAACATGTTTCAAAATAAGTGCTTTATCCACAGGAGATTAAACCTCACGCATCCAGAGAATTGAATCAAAATCGGTATTGTCGTTCGAGTTAGTGCAAGAGAGATGTTCATTGATGAGCGAAAACATCATGGCCACTAACGCGTGACAAAGAGTGACAGCCACTGTCACGATAAGTAATCCGTCCGTGGGTATTTCTTTTGATATGTTGTCGTAATCATTGGAAATATATAATTATTTGATCGGCAATGATATGGTGAAAACGTTATGGACAGAAATTTTCTAAGATAATGTGTTAATCAGAACCTGATTGCCATGGCTAGAAATGTGACACAAGGTCGAATTATGGAGCATCCAGCGAGGATCACAACTGTATTTTCAGTTGTAATGCCTCTCAAGACTTGCTAACCATTACGCTACACAAGGGACGACCTTTTATAATGCTTACAGCACTAAGCTTCCAAACAATCAGCCATCAAGAACTAATTTAGGATCTTACGTGCCTTAACTAAGAGCTTTGACAATACCTGAATTGTTTTTTAACGATATGGTTTCGAGATGTTCACCTTAAAATTTTGTGTACCTCTCCATAAATTATTTGGTGCCAAAAAAACCTGTTATTTAGGCTTGTCCCTCATTGACTAAAAGTATTACGTTAATTTCGAACTAATACTCTTGAAAATGTATGATCCTTCCTTCCACACAGCTAATGGGCTAAAATATATATCATTAGGGTGCTTCTACAAGGATGGCTTTGGCATTAGGAAGTTCTTTAAAATTGATATGCCATTAAACAAAGAAATAAAAAAATGATCCTACTTTTATGGTATCAATTATTGCTATCTTTCGGACAAATAATTTTTAAGCATATCTATTTGAACCATAACTTGCATTCTAACAGAGTACTATCACTCTGGGTCAGACTGTACATGAGTATGATGACCATAATGGGTACTTCAGACGGAAGCTGCTTACGACACCTCACTTATCAGATAGCAGTTTTTTCTGGACACCTAATTTTAGGGTATAGTTTTATCCCTATAAAACGAAGGGAGGTATATTCAATCCCCCTTCTAACAGGCTATACGACAGGTGAATCAGTTAACATTGTATATTCAAATTACGAAAGTATAATATACAATACATTCATATGCGTAATTATATCCAACGAAACTGTAAAACGGAATCCATAGTAACATATTTAATTATTTACAAAGAATTCGTTCAAATTTTTACACTATCAACAAGTTCCTATTAATTGTGCACGCTAGTGTACAGGTTACAAAGTAACATATAATTTGAGTCATGTAAAATACAAGGCAGGTATTAGACAAGGTATGGCATTTCATTAACTTGGTTAGCTAGTATCGGATTGTTCAAGAGCGAGTTGTAAGAACAGGAAGCAAACTTAAGATTTAACTTGTAGCTGGATTTTTGCGAAGAGACGGACGCAATTAGTAACTTGGCTTGAATAAAGAACGTCTTGTTGTTCGTTAATAAAGTATCAGAACAGACACAAAATGAAGTAGTCCAAGATGGAAGATTCAAGTAAGAAGTGACAACAGCCAATATGGCAACATAGAAGATATAATGAGACATCCGGCCAGCTAATATACATAAGAACATGTAAAGAAACAAGTAAAAAATGTTATCCTGGGGGTGGGAAATAGTCGGATTGTTAGGAATGAGTGTTTTTTTATAGCCATTTTTGCTACTAATTACGATTTTGATGACATTGTAGGTTGGTCTAGATGGTAATTTTCATAATTGGCGGACTGAAACCCGATCTTTTAAAGAAATTATCATATTTAGAGTTACAGCTGTGTAATATGTTTAATTATAAGTTTTCTGGGGCACAGAATATGAAAAATATATTTGTTTTAAATAATTGAACCTCTCTTAACCATTGTACTATGTATTCTAAGGGAAAATTATGCAATTATGTCCAGCTTTTGTATCGAAAGTACGTAAATTGCAGATACTCATTATAAATATGTCATTTTATATCTGTTCAGCATGAGAAAGCCAGAAAGACAGAAAGGAAGCAGAATCATACAATCAATGGGAACCTGTTCCCTAAAGAAGTAGCCAAGTTTTAAAATGGCAGACAGAAAATCAAGGGAAATTATAAAATAACATTTTTTGTTCTACATAACACGAGATTGGGTATTCATCGTATGGGAAGATGGGAAGTGATAAAAAATCCTGGAAAAGATAAAATGATGAACGGGTGCTTCAACATTTAAGCATGGCGGTGGGTCTGTTTATAGTATGGGACTGCTTGTCGAAAGTGAACTGGAGATGGATACAGGTCAAGGGAATTATTAAAATAAAATGAAAACAAAAATATCCTTCGATGGTGCAAAGACTTGTATACCATATTGTGTACGCACAAGGGACGTATCTTTTCACAAAGATATCGATCCAAAACACTCTTTAAATTATGTCAAAATTTCCGTGAGTCAAAACAATGTTGTTTTTTTTGTTTCATTTTACGGCATATAAACTATTTTTCGGTGATCTATATGCCGATTAAGTCATTTTGACTTACAAATGCTCGGATGGCTTATAGTACCTGCTTTTGCCTAAGCGTCACCCAATTAAGTATTAGACAAGAAACAACGGATCATTTTTTTTTTTTTGGAAAAAATGGAGAAGCGCTTTCCATTAAATTTGTATAGGATGAGTTGGATTGGAGAGTTTTGAAGAAGATACCCAAATAGTGAGAGTGAACTTTTTCACAGTCAGAGGGAATTCTGAGAAAGGACTTCCATCTCCTTTTTTCAGAAACTGTTGGAAATAAGGACACACGATTTAAAGCAGTAATTGAGACAAACAGTGAGTTTATTGACGAAACGAAATATCATGCCGGTATATAATAATCTTTATAGTTGAATGCATGCTTATTTCAAAATAAATAATATACAAGGTGTGTCAAACTCATCAGGATTATTTGTTACTTTTTGACATACGTTGTATTCTGAAAAATAATGTTCATTCATTGATGTTTTATTAATATAAAGGTGTGTCAAAAAAGTACATAAATGAAAGCTGTATTTACCAATTTAGAAATGAATAATGAATGGAACACCTTTTTTTTTCAGAATAAAAAAAAATCAGTAGAAAATATCGATACTTTTTTTTACACAACCTTGTATATATGAATACATATATATACAAGGATACATATATATATATATACATATATGCACATATACTTATATATATATATATATATATATATATATATATATATATATATATATATATATATATATATATATATATATAAATCAATGAAACACGTGATTACACTCTATTTCTCTGTCTCTGTCTCTCTGTCTCTGTCTCTGTCTCTCTCTCGCTATATATATTATATATATATTATATATATATATATATATATATATATATGTGTGTGTGTGTGTGTGTGTGTGTTGTGTGTGTTGTGTGTGTGTCTAAATGATTAATTTAGAAAAATCAGGTATATAGTGTTCAAAGATTTATAGCAGATAGGTTTGACGTGTGATATGATGGTCGTCTTAATCGTAGATTCTGAAGGAATGCTCAACGATTAACTCACACACACACACACACACACACACACACACACATATATATATTATATATATATATATATATATATATATATTATAATATAATTATGTAAAATAAGAAGAGAGAGTAAGAAAAAAACTACCACACATATACTAGACACGTACTATTACCCACAAAAACTTACATATGAGTGCAAAATGAGATTTAACATACTAAACGTAAGTACTTCGTTACACAATTAAACGCTAATTCAGTATTAAACAGAAAGCTTATATCAATTTCGAATTTAGGAAGCGCGTGGCCTAATGGTTTGAAGTCATAGATAATGGACTCGTCACCCGAGTTCAAATACTGGACATAGAAATTGCATTTCAACTTAGCGCTAATACCCTTAGGAAAGGTATGAATCCTACTCTCCCTCCAGCTTATGGGTAATAGTAGGGCAGACTGGGCTCTTTAACCTTGAGTTAGGCGGTCTAGGAGAAGGAAAACTGAATTCAAACCTGTATACTCCGCTTAAGAAATTGACCTTGTGTCACATCCTACTCGTACGGAGTGTCTGGTAAATATATATATATATATCAATTTCGAATTAATACAGAATAAAAAGCAAGAAAGAGAAAAGTAAAGTACAGATAAACATCGCAACGATCGGAAAAGTAAACAACCGCTTAAAGCTATATTTTGCCATCGTAACACAACAAACAATTCTTCTAGAAAGAAAAGAAAGAAAAAAAACGATATGACGATGTATTAAGGTGGTTGATCTTAGAATTCTACATAGACATTTATGTCTTCCGAGATTTTCAATATATCCTTATTCCTCACCAAATTAATACACATAAAATGAGAAAAGAGATAGACGACATACACACACACTACACACACATGTATATATAATATATATATATATATATTATTATATATATGAATTTTAGAAATGAAACATTCAAATGTTTTATATAATTTATTATGAGTATCTACCTTTTTATGTCAAATCCTTCTTGGTAATAAAATCCTTTGTGTTTTGGTGACATTAAACTCCGAGTGATGATGCTTGTTAATATGATTTTTTATAATTCCATTGCATTTTATTCCGAACCTTATAGCCAGATCAGTGCATACAATACATTACAATAATACACACACAAACAACTAAACACAAACACACACACACATAATGTAGATGTAGGCTCTCTGTGTTCCATATCTTCCATCATACTTTTGCGATTTCCATTTTCGAAACTGTTTAAAAAAATACCTACAAGAGAAATAATGATTCGAAGAAGGAGGTAAGTGATGCTCTCAATATAAATGATTTGGCCTATTCTCCTCATATGATGTATTTTAAATAAGTTCTTTTATTTTAGTGGAAAACTTATCTAATATATGATGTATATGAATATGAAGTTCTCTCTTTTCATAACCTGCACTAATATACATGACACATCTGGCATCCTTTGTCGTTAAATGTGCATTGGTTTTCATGTATTTTACTTATTTCCATCCGCACTTCCTTCTGTACAGTTTCTTGACTCACAATTCCTGACTAGAGAAAATGATAGGAGACAGACAGACAGACAGACCAAGTATCAAACTCGCTTATCAGTAATTACACTGGTTTACAAAAAAATATTTTTTGTCTGAGGCAAGAATGTGAATAGGTGTTTTTTTTTACTAATTTGGGTATGCTGAATTCAAATTTATAAACAGTTTTGCTCTATCACCTCTAATTTTCTGTCTTTTAAATAGTATCATTTTAGTATATACAGACTATATACGTGCTCATTTCAACAGTTGCAGCAGCTTCTTACAGATAAAACAGGATAGATAAAGAACATTGACGGAATAAATATACTTGGATGACACAATGTACATAATTCATAGTACCGCAGGCACCGTGTGTAGGATACAACACAACTATTACACACACGATGGAATTTCCAGTGGAATCATTTATAAATTTATTTTCTTCTTGCCCTTTGTCACTTAAATAATACATTTCAATACACTTATTAGTTCTGATCTATCTAAAAAATAATTAAAAATATAAAACACAGTCTCGACTTTCATAATTTCTCTCATCATGTCGGTGTTTACTGCTCAGTTCATTCGTAATCGTTATAGATAATCGTCATCATCAAATTGTCCAATATCAAACCAATCCCAACAGCTGTAATGGTGCTTTATGTAATTCTGAATTATCCTGCGAACTTTAATATCTTGTTTATGTAACATTCTTTGAATAATTGATGGCTTTATCTTGACGACAAGTGTGTCTTCTTTGATATTTTTGGCACACCGTACAATCAAATCCGAATAATCTTAAACAGATTTATTCGACACTTGGTACAATAAAAGGCACTACCACTGGACCAGAGAGGACTTTGGAGTAATCAAAACGAATGAGTACTCAACTTTCCTCAGATATCCAGAACTTGAGCCTCACCATCAGATGCAGAATAGGGTCCTACCCAAGACACTCTTTTGTGCTGAAGGGTATTACCCGTCTACGGGAGGTTTTGTCAACGTATTCTAACATCACTGATAGGGTTGAAAAATTGAGTTATTCTAAATTCATCGACTATCATATTATTATTTACATACTGGTCAAGAATATATCCGCTTTCAAGTATTGCGCAAAAATCATGGCAAGGAACTCTGCTCTTTCTGTCTTCAATAAAACTATAGATGCATTATTGATATTCCGATGTATGTTTGTGTTAAATTGAGTTATCTTATCTTAGTTTGGTTATGAGTATTTTATGATCTTTTGAAAAATCAGTTCTCTCATCCCTCAAAAATGGTCAATTCAGAAAAGAGACCAATTACTCATTCTTTTTTGTTTATGACTTTAGTGGAGTGAAACCGATTCTTATCACTATCCAACAATATAAATCATATTCACACATGGTGACAATGTAAACTATTAAAAAGTAATAAGCATAAACATGTACATTACTCTTTACAGGTTGCTCTTTGTAGATTTGTGCACAGTTTACAGGATTTGGACATATATGTTATCATGTCATCACATGCTGATAAAGTCATTAACATTCATATGTGTATTGTTCATGGGTGGTTAATTGTTAGTCTTGTCGAATGTTACGGTTTATATTTCGTTTGTAATTTTCTGAGAGGAAATGCCACTGACATCAATTTTTTAGCCTTTTCCTTTTAGTATTTTCTCAAATGCGACATTATTGTACTGAGATTGAAGTTCACTCGATCATAATATAAAATACAAATGAACCTCTACAATCACTTATCAGTAACCTGGTGATCGGGAAGCAGTGCGGATTTGCTAAAAGATACATTTTGTGGGCCAATTTGACAGTAATAATACTTCTGTGAGTCAAAAGGCTAGTAAATTTTGATAACGTGGGGCACAATTCGGCAGCCCCAGATTCTTTTACCGGGTTATTGCTGATGACAAAATTCTTGCTAGACCGTAGAATGCCGAAGTCTGCCTAAGACTGTCCGATGACGTGAAGCACGACTCCAAAAGCACAACGGTTTATGGCCTACCTGATTTTGCCTTATCGTCGATGATCTTGCAACCCGAGCGAAATTTTCTGGGCCCTCTGGCTATTGTACTGTGAGCAACTGTGCATTAAAATTTCATATTGGTTTTTTGGTTACCTCCGTGGTGATTAAGCAGTTCGAAACACGTAAAACATTCCGAATTAGAATAGTTCATCCGCGTCTTTCAAATCACACACGGTATGAAAAAATGTATAACGTGTCATCAAACTAACTACCATAGTACTTCAAAGCACAACGGATACTTTGCATGGCTTGAACAGCTTTAATGAAGTGCTATATTGGCTACAAACTAGCAGGTACCAAGGTATTGCAAAACAATTCTTGTCATTGATGCTCAGTATTATATTATATTAATAAAAGGTTATCTAGCTCCGAAAATGGCATATGAATCTAGATGAAGATATATTGATTTCACAGAAGAGATGTCATACAATTAGACGAAAATATTCATACAATATCCTGTTCGTAGATGTTTTTCTATATTCGCTAAAAAATATATATATATATAAAATGACAGTGTTGGTTTAATCCCGCTTTGGTAATTGAATGTTTGAACTAATTACTACTAGCCGAGACTGGTGAGTTTTATGAGTAAGCATGAAAATAGTTTACTCTCATAATTTTCCTGTTTAGAGAACGCGAAACATCGATAGCACTTCATTACAATTTGTGTAATTTTAGTACTTTTTGGGCACTACAGGTTATGTACAGTATGTTGCCCTCTTCGAAAATTTTGCTAAATATCCAAGTTATGTAAGTCTTTTGGTTGGGGTATTTTGTTGAATAAATAAAACACAAATTATGTTCATGATTAAAATGAAGGAATTCATAAACTTTAAAATAAAATAAAAGTAGTAATGAAGGAACGGAAAAAAAACAATAAAGTTATCTGGTTTATGTGATTCCGTTTTATTACTTATTCTGCTATTTGTAAATATCAGAAGAAACTCCTGGGAACGCAAAAAATAGATCCGAGGCTGTTTAGTCAGTAAATAAATTAGATTATACATAGGGTTGTAATTCATAGCTGCTGAAAAATTGGTTGATTTATTTTGGCGAGGGTTAGAAAATAGAAAGTCTTTGGTAACGACGCGAAGTTGTCGAGATGTTAAAGGAAAAATGTTCCTTCCAGTACAAATAGAATCTATTTTTTTTTGTTTTCCGTAGGTTGCACTCTTGGTGCCCGAATCAAAGGAATTTGTTGGCTGAGCGCCACACTTGAGAAGGAAATTTAATGTAATTTTGGACGTCGATTTGGACATTTTAGGAGAGTTATATGTTGTCCCATAATGGAATTAGCATAAATGATTAAAACTGATTCGACATGAATTATTTATGCAAAAAAAATATAACAGTAACAGTAATGTTAAGAATGCAAACATGCACACATATACATACACATGCACGAACATTCAACCCTCACCCTCAAACACCCACATATTACACAAACGCGCGCATACACACATAATTATATGTTGTGTATTTTGGCAGCAAGTTATCGTCAGGTAGTACTGTTGAAGACGATGGACTATTTCTTCTTCATGATCTTTATCTTTTTCTTCCTAGTCTTCTAGTCGTTTTTTGTAATTCAGGATCCATCTGGTAAAGGCAACTGTCCCATACATACTTTCCCATAGCGCTTTCAATTTTGTCAGTCGTCATCGGGGTGTAGTGTCGTTGTTTTTTTTTCCTTTCTCATTTGAATTTATTTATTCTTTTATTTATTGCTCTTCAAATTATGAATTCTATTATATTTTAAGAGTTGCTAAGATTAGTGTGTTAGTTTAAAATGTTTAGTATATTATTGTCTGTATTTTAAATGGTGTATCATATATATATATATATATATATATATATAATATATATATATATATATAAGATTTTTGGATGTTGTTTTTATAGAAGCAATTTAATAAGTCGAAACAGTCTGTACGGTGTTCTGCATAGCGAGCCATCCTTTGCGATTTACTGTCTAAGATTATTTTCTATAATTATAGAATTTATGCGATACATGATTTATAATTGCCTTCAAGCAAAAATATAATAAATATATATATATTATATATAATATATATAATATATGGGTTATTATTAAATGCATTACTGTATTTGGTCAAATGTAATAGTTATAATGTGCGCTGTTGCATGGGTATTAGTTCGAAGTACCGTGTACATAATGCTTATCTGTCTTAGCTTTAAAAAGGAGCTTTAAAAACAGAAGCAATTTTTCTACTTTATAACACCCCCTATATATAATATATATATATATATATATATATATATGATATATATATAGAAGAGAAAAGAGAGAAGAGAGAGAGATGGAGAAGAGAGAAGAGAGAGAGAAAGAGAGGAGAGAAAAGAGAGAACGAGACAGACGAAATATACATACATAGGATAATTGGCTATGAAATAAAGTACAATTCCAATAATTAATTTTTCATAGCGTGAATAATCGCTTGAAAATATTTATACTTTGTTGGTCCACTTGATTCCATATAAAACTATGGTAAAATGATATTATTAGATTTGGATTACTTTCTTGAAACCATAAAAAACTATATAAATCAATAGTATTATTAGGAATACTTTCAAATCTAATAAAGAATGCTTATTATCATATCTGAATAAGTGTGACTTCAATATTAATGGAACATTCAATTACTCTTATTATCATTTTAAAAATAAGTTGATGTTAGCATTGAATATCTTATACACATGGATATATCATTAAATAAACCAAATTTAATGCTCACATACATATAACCTGTATCATTACTGCATTACAGTGAGAATAGAGCACTCGATAAGATCATCTTTACCCATCCGCACTTCACATTAGGATCAGCGTGTTGTATTTTATTCCTGGAAATATCATTGGTCATTTTATCAATTTGAAAACTTTAGGAGTGTTGGTGTAAAAATCTTATCATCGTAGAAATGAACCGACGAAAGTTCAAATCCTGGAGGAGACTGATTGCATTTCCCAATGCCCAAGACAATTGGGAAAGGATGATCCTATTAATCCCTCCAGTATGAGTAATATAAGTTAGACAGGCTGGCCTCTCTTAACCATTGGTATTGTAACCGGTATATGAGGAAGAAAACTTGAATTCAACCACATTAAAACTTTGTTAAGATTCTTCTTGTGTCACAGCCGGCTATATGGAGGGGTTGGTTTGGTATAAAACAAGTAATTTCATCTTTAAATTCATATTCATTTTCTTCAACACACACACACACGCACAGACGCTCTCTCTCTCTCTCTCTTCTCTTCTCTCTCCTCTCTCCTCTCCTCTCTCTCTCTCTCAACACACAAAACACACACTATATATATATATAATATATATGTGTTTTTGTGTGTGTGTATGTGTGTGTGTCCCGTCCGTCTGTCTG
>JALAJA010001348.1:0-12389 GCA_023376005.1 Doryteuthis pealeii | reverse complement strand
GGCTTAGTTTATAATTTAAAAAGAAACTCTAAAAATCGTCTGGTTAACAATTAACCGGATTTTGATGTGAAATTGAATAAAAATGTCCCCACGACTCGAGCATCGCAAAAGATGCGTCTAAAAATTTAAATGTTTGTTTTCATAATTTTGTTAGTGCTAAAAGAGAATGCTAAAATATTTATGGTGCGATTTATTGTTATAATACCAACCCTCCTGCACAAGAAGATGTGACACAAGTTTTAATTTCATAAGCAGAGTTGGTTGGTTGGTTGTTATTTGTGGTTAGTTGGATTTTTATGGCATGTGAACCCTTGCTGGGTTATTTTATGCTGGAATATTTTTTCTTTTATCATTTCTCGTTGATATTCAAATATTTTTTTTATATCATTTTGTAAAAAAATCTTTTTCGATTTATTTAATCCATAGACCCTCACAGGACTCCACTCTGGTTCAGAGTGGACCAGGAGTAATAGCATTGAAGAATCACTCTAACACTTTCCCAGAGCAACAGTTTCCAAAAATATTATTACTCTATAGCAAAAACAATCCAATTGGTTAATAGACTTAGTTTTGAATCTGCCCTGATAGAAATGGTCAGTTCCAAGCAGAAATACTTTAAAACACTGGGCCTTACCCATAGAAGAAATGCCATTAATTATTTTGAAAGTTTCAATTAGATAAACCTCTTCTTCTTAATAAAGTAGTTAATCCTAATTTCTCCCCTGTAACTGAATCTTTTACTCTTTTTATTAGTTTTACACTGTTGACTTTGACATATTTCAATTTCTTAAAAAATAAATAAATATATAATATCAAAAGAGTTAGTTTAGAAGATAGAAAATTTAAAAAAAAACACACTTTAGAACCACATAAAGTTTATTATGAAAAAAATATAAAAAAATACATCATAATCATGTTAATATACTAAAAGATATTGAAAGCTGCTGATGAAAGCAGTTGGATATATAATCATCTGACATAAATAATCTCTTATAAAAGATTTTCATAATTTAGTTTAGATTTTCACCATAAATACATAACCTGTATTTTATTAGTGCTCAATGAAATGAATAAAGTTTATAAAAATGAAGATATTTAAAAAAAATCATATAAAGTACTACCAGAGCTTACCCGCATTGCTTGGGATTTAAAAAGCTTAAAAATAAATCTATTCTATATCTATTATATAGATCAACAAAATTATTTTTCGATATATTTCTTTATTCATTTTTATTCTTTATATATTTTGTTTAAGTTATTTTTATTTGTCTTCTTGTTATATTTCTTTTTATTTACTTTATTTGCTCCTTTTATATGTTTTATGAAAATAAGGTAAAAGATTACCCCTCCCCCGGACAAAGTAGTTGGATTTTATTGTACTTTGTCTTTGCAGGTCTCCACAATTTTTCCTAATATAAAAGACATGTGCACGGTCGTGACATACAGACATACAGAATCTTTATATTTATATATATTATATAAATATATATATATATATATATATATAAATGATATAAAAATATTCATTTGTAAACAACATTTGTGTGTTTTCACACCCTTATATCTATTATATATATATATATATATACAAATATATATATATATATCCCGGCTAGAGGTAGCTGTTAAAATGTCGAGCCGCACTGGATGAGAAGGGTTTTTTAAACTTCCCTCCCAAAAACACGTTTTGTGGATTGACTGATATATATATAATATATAATTATATTATATATATATATATATGACAATTATATCAACAGCAAATAATTGCAAATCAAAGAAGAAACAAAAGTGAATATCATTTGGATTTTTTTTTCTACACTTGATCCTCATTTTTATTCAACAGTCTGGAAATCCCACAGAATAAACAAATCAAGTCTCATCTAAAAATTCTACGTCAAATAAACAAAATTGGAATATCTCATTTAATCTTATGTAATTTCTGTGTAAATTTAAAAAAATATTTAGAATATTACTTCTGTATGAATAATGATTAGATATGAATAAGTTACTCTGATTTAGCAATACTAATAATGAAAAAAACAAGATTTAATAATGCCACCTTTTCTGCCCATTTTTACTGAAGAAATCCTTTGAACTGTATTGAGATATTCAGTGTAAAATGAAATTTCAATTGATTCTAATGAAGCGCACTTCAAATGACACAATTCTGAATCATGTCATAATTAGATTCATACAAAAATTGTAGAACAATTGGAAAATGGAATAAAATGATTACATTTGTTATGCTTTGCTTTTAATTAATAAGAAGGGCAGAATTTCTTTCTTTCTTTTAAAAAATGTGAATAATTGCTTCATTCCAATTCTATATTTGGGTATGGTGTGGGTTGCCGTGTGTTTTATTATCCTTTATAATGATAAGAAATTATAATTCAGATGTTTTATTTTGAAATAAACAAATTTAGAATATCATAACAATTTACCAGATCCACTTAATAAGATTGCATGTGTTGAAAGCATTGTTATCAGTTCAAAAATCTTGCCAACATTATATCAAATATTCTTCTTATACATGCAACTTGTAATTTTTTTCTTTCTTCTATGCACACAACATTGTAGTATATTTGAGAAAGAAGAAAAAAAAAAAAGAGAAAAATGAGAGGTAAGAACTAAATATTTGAGATACTAGCCAGAAAGATGAGTAAGATCGGGTAACAAGCAGATATAGAACATTTAGGTAAAAAAAAAAAAAAATTTACTGAAATATATCAAATATTAATGGTTGATTGAAAAAAAAAATATGAAGAACGAATTTTTGTTAAAAAAAAAGCCAATCTCAACAATTAAAACATATTATAAAGTCAGGTCTGATTAGTTCAAATAAAAATTATCTTATATTTAAAATATAATTTATCAAAAATTGCTTTTTTAAAAAGTTTCATCATCATTACAAATTAATTAAATTTTAGCTTTGAATGTCGATAAGAATTTTAATTTAATTCATTCAATTGTCTTTTTAAAAAAATTCTACCGAAAAAATAATATAAAAAATGAAAATTATGACGCATTACTCATAAATTGTTGCCAGAGAAATTAAAACCAACCTTTTTCCCCAAATAAATTCACAAAAGAATTCTGTTACGAGAAATCTAAAAAATAAATCTAAAAATGCCAAGTTACTTCAATCCCCATGATTGATTGACAAATAAATACAATTATTAAGTCACGAGTCACTAAAATCTACGCGCCATATCGTAAATTTTGAAGCCTCTGATATAACATATTTTTGTTGTTTTCAATTATGTAGAGAGAAATGAAAAAAAAGCATTTTATTAACGTCAAAAACTTTTCTTAAATAAACAATCTTTGAGCTGAAATTATTAAACTTTATGTTGAATTATGTAGAATTTTTGTTTCGATCTCAAGGAAAGTTAAAATCCTATTGTTTATGGACTTAAATTACAAATTTAAATTTCATAAATAAAGGGGGGAAAAGTTTATTTGTAAATAAGCAGAGAAAAGAAAGTAAAAAAAAAAACATAACACAGGAATGTAGATTACCTTTATGAGAAGCACATTTTTGGATCAGATTCTGCCAAGCACAGGCAGCAGTAAAATTCTGCTACATAAACTAGTTGTTAATTGTACCTCAAAACGAAGATAAGGAAGCAAACAGAAAGAAAGTTGTTGCAAGCACGAAAGCTTTATTTTTAATATTAGAGCATATGCTAGTCAATTTGATTTGAATGAACTATTTTTGTTTCTTTACACATACAAGCTATTACTTTTATTTTTTTTTCCCCCATTCTTTACCCTCGTTACTACCCCCCCCCGAAAATCGGAGGTCACGTGCGTATTTACCGAACTCTCATTCCATTCTTTTATGGTTTCATAAATGAGTATGCAAAAATCTCCGAGATCTGAATTATGTTACATGTGAGCATGACTGGCCAATGCACGACGAGCTCTTCAAGTGAAACGTTGTGCCAACTTAAGGCCACTGTATTAGGGAGTGAGTAACATCGCACGTTTGAATTTTTTTATTAGGTTAGGCTACTTTAGTAATACATAAAACGAAGAAAAACCACAAAAAAACTAGTATCATTTTTAATTTTTCCTCCGCCTTTAATCATCAATTTACCAATGACAGACTTCCAGACTGATCCCGTTGAAAAAGACGGGAAAACGAGAGCAAACAATCATTGATGTCACGAAAAATAGTGAAAAGTGTTGAAACATTTGATCCGCGATGGAAACTATGGACGATGGATGGACAAAGGAAATGATGACGAATAGCCGGTTAAGAATTGCTATTTTTACTATATTTCATTCAATGCTTTTTTCTAAGATAAATAAAATCGTATTTTCGCTTGCATTTTGCTTTTACTGGTTAACATTCACCAAATTTAAAACTTTATTAGATCGGTTTTCAAATTTGTTTAGCTTTTAGGAACAATGGTTATACGTGAGTAAAATAATTTAAGAATAAAAAATTAAAAAATCGCAAACTCTGTGGCCTTTATTTTAACTTCTATTCGTATTCAGTTTTAATTAACGAATTATTTGCTCTTATTATCGAAAAGGATTTTTGTTTGCGCAGTTTTTTCGTTTTCCTAAAAAGTCCCCCCACTTAGTGACTACACTTCCTAGCCTTCTCGGACTAAGATGGCCGTTTCGTAAATTTGAACCGGAGAAAAAATTCTTTATTTTTTGTTAATAATTCATTTCATATTAATTGTGAACAAAATGCTTTGACGTTGTAGTAATTGAGCATTAAACAATATTGCGAATAATAAATCACAGTACCCGAACTCCGTGGTGCTTCCCCCTCCCCGCCTTTTCTTTCTCCTAAAAATTGGCATTAAGTTACTATTCTAAAAATATATTTTACCGAATCTTCATTTCTTTTTTTTAATTATTTTTATTTATTATTTATTTATTTTATTTATTATTTGATTTATTTTATTTTTTTTTTAATTACCTGATACATATTTTATTTTTGCAATAATATTATTGTTTGGTGGATTGAGCTGGGGAAACTACCCGCAAGAAGCTAAAAAAAAATTTTTTCTAAAATAATTTTTAAATATTGGACATTTATTTTTAATATTCAAGTCTTGCTAGCAAAAATCAAAATATAGCGTATTAATTTCTTCGTTGTTAATGTTTCTTCCCATAATAAAATCGTTACTGTTTCCCTGTCTTTAACATAATTTATGCATTTATATTATAAATTACCTTCCACTCCGTCCTACGTGTCCCCTCCCCCTCCCTTACTTTCTTTCTTGTCAACGCTCTTGTCCCAATATCTGCACATTTTCGAGACGATTTATTTTTAACCGCTTCAAACTTAATTTTTCTATTCCTTGCCTCAAAACTTTTATATTTCAATCATTAACGAATTTTGTTAGCAACCAAAAATGCGAAATGTCACGTGATCGACTTAGTGCGTTGTATTGGCCGTGGCAGGCTTCGTTTCTCCCATTTTTATCTTACTTTTCGCATTAGTAAAAAAAATCCCGAGGATTTGTATTTCTTCTTCCTTCCTTAGCCAGAAACTGCCAAACAAGTTCGAAAAAATGTTATTTTTTTTCTTTCTCTCCCCCCCCCCAAGTTATAAATTCACTATTTACTTTCTCAACGAGTCTGCCGTCATCTAACGCTATCGCCATTTTTATTGGCATGTTGCATATCGTGTCGTAATAAATTAAGACGTGACTTTTAATTCCGTTTGCTAAGGATTGACCTCTTCGCACTGTTTTTAATTTTCCCTCTCTTAAATTCTAAACTCAAAATTAAAAAAGAATCTAATCTTTGAGGTTAAGTTCCCGCCGTCTACCGTGCGGCATAGAGGAGGGGTGCAGAGAAAGCAGCCAGAGAGTAACAAATTTACACTTAGATTTCGGCTTCCTTAGATCAAGGAACTGTTATAAATGCAGTTGAGGAATTTTTAAACAATTATTTGCAATATATTTATTAGTCTTGGGTTAAAAATAGTTTTTTATTTTATTTGTTAAAACTTCGTATTTAGCGCATGGCAAATTTTGTAAATTAAAAAAAAATATAGTATAATATTAATGGGAAAATAAACTAAACTAAAATGAAACACATTTTACTTCTTGTTTCAACTAGTTGCCAATAACTGATTTTAAAACCGCTTCTTCACAGAAATTCACTTCCCTCCCCCCCTTCCTATAGCCTGAAACGTGGAAAAAAAAAGCTCAGTTATTACCTTAACAGCAGCAGTGTGATGCTAAAAAGATGAGTGTGCTGCAAACCAAACTACCTAACTCATCATGCATCCTCCTCCTTTTTCTGTTTTATTTATTTATTTATTTTTCCTAAGTGCATTAGATTTTAACGCGCCTCGGCAGCAAGAGAGCCGGCTGTCGTGGCTACGCTGTGATCTTCCTTACTTCCTTCCTCCGCTTCTTTCTCTATGTACCATCGAATGTGAGGGGTGGGATATAAAATAACTACTCTTATTTTAATGACCTTTATGGATATCCATTTTTAACGCACTTTCTCCAAATATCCCTCCATCTGATGTTCTTTTTTATCATCACTACTAAATTCATCCATTCGCCTCCTCCTCCCTTTTCCGATGAGGAGGAGGCCATCCTTTATGGCCACTATTTCCCCATAATCAACACCGTGCGGCGAGGACGGTTGCTTATTTGCTATTAAGTAATTTTATTTTACGTGTGATTTGTAAAAGAAATGTCAATATAAAATAACATCCAGTAATTTGCTATCCGCTTTCTCCTAAATAATATTTCATTTGCTTTTTTTTCCTCAATCTTAAATAATAGTTTTTCGTTCTTAAGCATTAAAAATTGATAGATATTACTCTTTGTATTAGTTTTGGCTTCGAGTAAATCTTTATTTTGTGTGAAATGTTACGTCTACTCTTTATTTGGGTAACGTATATTAACTTGAATGTCAATTTTGCTCTATTGCAGTGTCAGCCTTTTCAGGATAACATTTGATTGCGTATCAAGTGATCATTACTGCTCATCTTGAAAAAATATTGATTGGTAATTAGTTTTCCCTCCTGCCTACTCTTTAGAGGAAGAAAGTAAAATAAGTACTGCAACGTGCTGCGATATATGTGTATTATAGGTTTTTAAGAAAGGATTTAAACTTTAAAATATATATTAATTAGCTATTCTCTAAAAACCTGTATTTTTCTTAGATTTGCTTAATTAAAATAATGTAACGTCTTCTTGATTAAATTTTAGAAACTTCAATAAAATGAGTCTTTTTTACAAAAATAAGGTGACTTGATTAACCAAATTTTAACGTAATTTTTTTCTCTACATTTTTCTTTTATCTAATTCTAACCTAATATTTTTGTTCTATGTTTTATGTTTTTTTTTCATGTACTGAATGAAATATCTTTTTTCTTGCTTCAGAGGATTAAGAGAATACTTCTTTAAATTTTGAGAAGTAGAACACTGTAATCTTAAAACAGATCCTGTCACAAAACGGTCGAGAGGTTTTGGATTTGTCCTCTTCAAAGAAGAAGCTACAGTTGACAAGGTAAGAATTTTCGAAAAAATTGAACTAAGTTTTTTTTCTTGCATTTAGAAATAAAACCATTAAAAATTGCAATACCTCCCTAAATGGAAGAGATTGTTAAAAATCAACTCTGATTTCAATTTGGCTTTCTAAATTAAGATTTGACATGAAACGTTATACATTTTATGTATCTATAAAATAACAGAACATGTAAGAATTTGTATGAAGTCTTGTATTGAAAGATACAAAATTTGTGCATACTGTTTCTATTCAGAAATACGGCCTTCATTTATTTAATATGGTGTAACTTTGAAATTAAATTTTCTTATAGTCGACCAAGTGATCATTCAGTAAACAATTTCAGTTAAAATAATATAACTGTCATTGGTATCAGCAACTTAAGCTACTTAAAACGGTTGAGATTTTTTATTTCTAAATAGCTTTTTCATAATTCTAAATAGCTTTTTCTTTTTCTTTTTCTTTTTTTTTTTTTTTTTTTCTTTTTTGTACTTTACAAAAAAATTCACTTTTCCTTTTTCTTTTTTTCTCTTGTATTAGGCTTTGCTTGAAAGAACACAAACTTCATGGCAAAATATCGATCCAAAACGAGCAAATCCCAGAGAACCTATAAAGAAAGTATTTGTCAGAACCTTGATCAGAAAACTTAACAGAGAATGAAATAAGAGAATATTTCGGAAAATTTGGTAAGTAAGTTTGTTTTTCTCTTTTCTTTCTTCAGTCCCCTTTTCTGACTTGGCAAAACTAAACTGTTAATGTTTTGGTTTACATTATGTTGAATTTTTAATCTTAAAATTCCTCTTCAGATTACCAAGCTGAGCTGCCCTTGACAAGATGCGGATATCAACGCCGAAATTATTGTTTCATTGAATTTGAGTCTGAAGAAGCTGTGGACAAGATTTGTGAAAATGCTGCATCAAATAGTTCCAGAGGTAGTCTTCCTTTATATTTGTGGGGGAAAATTTTTTTATCTTTATTTATTATATTTTATATTTAAAAAAAATCGTAATTTAGTTTTTTGTAAGTTCTTACAACAAACTTTCAAGTTTTCTTATTCCAGTAATGCTGTAAACTCATCATTTGTAACTTGTTTAATCCATGCATCCTAATAATGGAACATTTAAGTGGTAACAGCAGCGTTCCATGTACTACAAGTTATTCATCAATCCTGAATTTTCTACCTGAATGATTGCCGTCTTCTACGCTGAATAGAATCTACTTTAATATAAAGAAAAATATATATCTTAGAGTAACGGGATCAAGGTTTAATACATACGTAAGTTATCCTAGCTGGTAACTCTGCCATGTGATATCTACTACGAAGGTTATAGCTGGGTTGTGCTGAATGCATTACCAATGATTGCTCCTTTTGTTCCACTTCCAGCTGCGGGCGGCGCTAGTTCATGTGAATATGCTGGACAAAGGAGACCCTGAATATACTACCGTGTCGTGGTGGTGGTCAAGTTCGAGGTACCGCAGCCACATGTGACTACACCAGCCTGCCTACTAGCCCCATTCAATGGTTAGAAGTTGTTAAACCAAATAATATTCTGCACTAACTGTTAATTGCATTCAATAGGTGACATTTTTAAGTATTAAAATTTTTTTAAATTTTAAAAAAAATATTAAAAAATTTATAAAATGTAGTAACTTTTTTAGTTAAACTATTACATTTATTTACAGTCTTTTACCCTTTTAGAATCTGATCAAGTTCTCAGTAACAGGATTACAGAGTAATAACTTGTAAGTGTCATTGTAAGTCTCTTGACTAAAGTTGGTGGTATTAATTCTGCTTATTTTTCTTCCCATTTCATTTCTTCAATTGACCCCTTCCCTTTCTCGTCACACTATCTGCTACAAATCAGTAATGTTATGGTAAAGTACTAACTTTACAGGTCCTGCAACTGGCAGAGGAAGTCAGTGGCAGTCATTTTCATTGGTTAAATCTCTTCATGGCTATTTTATCCATCCTTAAAGTTAATGTAAATGACTGCCATTCAAGTTAACTTTTCTCCCCATTATCAAATATCATTTTTGTAATATTTCCTTGTCTTCTTCTAGGCTCAGGTTAAAAAAGCAACTCCGGTTGCTAGCCAGAGGACGGGTCGTGCGCGCTTTGGTTGGGCTTTGGTGGCCGAGGTGGTGGACGTGACGAGGAAGAGGTAAGTTTTTTTTTCTTCTGGTTTTTATTTATAATTAATGGATTGAGTAAAACATTTTATTTTGTCTGACTTTTTTTTCTTAGTTTTTTCAATAGGAGGCTGGAATCAAGGTGGTTGGAATCAGGGCTATAACCAAATTATAACAATTATTATAACCAAACTACTGTGGATATGGTGGCTATGGTGCGTATGGCTATGATTACAACTATAACTACAACCAAGGCGGCTATGGCAAAACTGGGGTGATTATGGACAGAATTTGATATGGATATGGTAAGTTAGCTTGCTAACAAATATTTCTAACTTGAATGTTGCTTTACATAACTGTTACTCTAACATCTGGTTAAGTTAACTTGATCTTCTCTTTTAATGATATACAAATCATTTAGGCTTTGCCAATTTGTTTATGGTACACATTTATCCACTTGAAGAAAAAAATTATTACAATGGTATTAGTGTGCTTGAATTATGTAGTCTAGATAGTTGATAAGTTCTTGGGTTTATACATTTCTGTTAATTTAGTTTTAACTTGTATGATTTGTTATTGAGAATGTCTTAACTTTTGAATTGTTTTTCTAGGATATGATTATGGGGATGGGATGCGGCTATGGACAAGATCAAGTGAGTAGATGTGTAGCCACTTCTCTTGCATGTTTACTTATGATGGTGAGCATTTGCACCATATCTTCCCTCAGCAATAATTCAATTTCTGAAACATCTTAAGTAACCTGCTTCTTCTAAAAGTGACTGCTTTCTTTCAACATTTCTCTAGCTTTATTACTAATATTGCTGCATGCTCTTCATTAGCAAATTTCTTAGCTGTTTGCTTATGGCTACAAAGCTGCTGTCTAGTTAATAGAAACAGACTTGTAATTATTAGCTTTTATTGGTAAAGTTATCTTAAAATATTAAAGCTTCCTAATTTAAATGATATCTTAATTCTCTGTAGTGCAGTAGTTAAAAGTAATTTTTTAATTATAGTATTGTGCCTTTTAATTTAGTTTTTTCTTTTTTTTCAATAGATTCATTCAGCTGAAACTCTTTAATATGGTGGTTGAATCTACATAAATGTACCAACATATACTGATGCTACAATTGATCTCTTTACAATAATGTCAAATTGGTAAAACTTAAAAAAAAAAAAAAAAAAAAAAAAAAAAAAAAAAAAAAATTAAAAGAATTAAATTTAAAAAAAAAAAAATTGTAAATCTTTTTTTACTCAGAATTACATACATGATGGGCATTTATCTTTTTTTTGTATACAAATTTACTAGTACTAGAAGACATGAGTGTCAAAGTTTATGGCTTGCATGAAAGACCCATAATACTATTTCTGCTGCTGCAGTATGAGGGCTGTTCTAGTAAATGTCCATGACTTTGGAAGGCAGCTTTGTGGTGGTAAATCATTTGAGCTTTCTTGGCTTTGCTATGAAGAAAAAATTTAAACTACCAATGCATCTCTCCTCTGTTGTGTCCAGGCCTTCCAATCATGCTCATCAGTAGGAACAGCCCTTTTAGAATCCACTCCCTGGTTTAATGGATTTCACCTGAACCTAGTTTCAGTCTAAATTTCACTCCTTGTGTATGTGTGACACCAATGCTGCTGCTCTCTCAACTTGTAAAACAGAAGTCATCTCTTCTGGCAAATGCCTATTATAATTCTAACAGCTACTACATTATGAGCAACTTGTTACAAGTGTTGCCATTCACATGGCATATTGCCATTTTGGCACATTGCTGTCTGTACTGTTGTTACAGCATATGTTGATACCTTTTTATCTACAATATTTCACCTTTTTGTAGTCAACAAGCTGGCGGCTATTCTGGCAAAGCTGCAAAGAGTAGAGGACATTCTGCTATCACCCTTACAGTCGCTGATTCATTTCAAGTGTAGGTCTGTATCCTGTTCATTCGTTATTTAATGCCTTTTCACTACTGCCTTAAGGGCTATTCCAGAATATACTGGGACGAAGTGGCTGGGACTTCAGAGAATGGACTAATCGCTTTTATTTTAACTTTGAACTTTTTTTTTTTTTTTTAATTTTATTTTTTAAATTTTTTTTATTTTAATTTTTTTTTACACCCCTTCCATTTAAATTTTCCTCCTCACTTTTATATAATTTTTAAAAAAGTACATTATTTCCCACTTTGCCTTTCTCCTCGACAAACTCTTTCTGGAATGGCCCTTTACCAATTTTTTTTTTTTTTTTTTTTTTTTTTTTTTTTATTTATTACTATATAATGGTCAGATTTTATTTGTAGTGAATCACATGTATTTATCTAACATTTAATAATGGGAACATTGCATGATATATGTAAAACTGACATGTTAGTACCTACATAAGTATCCTTTTAATTTTTGTTTGATAAATTTAAAGTATAACTTCTGGGTTAGGTTCAAGATCTTGTATTAAATCTTTTAAGCTGGCAGCTTATATTAACTGGCAGTTACCTAAATATCCAGATTTTGTTTTAAATCTTAAACTAAAATTAAACCCTATGCTACTGCTGCTGGCAATCTGCTAACTCATTTTGCAATGCCAAACCATCGTAAGGCCTGGTACGACTATGGTTAACTGAGAAGAAAAAAAAATCTCTGCTTTGTTTACTGTAAATTTCTTTGCTTTTAAATGCATTTTTTTTTTTTTTTTTTTTTTTTTTTTTTTCTCCCTCTCCCCTCCAAAGTTCTATACTACATTTACTTTTTTGAAACTGCTTTGTTTTGAT
>JALAJA010001347.1:0-17219 GCA_023376005.1 Doryteuthis pealeii | reverse complement strand
CAAAAGATTTTCGTATTTTAAAACTGAGTAAATCAATGAGGTCAACCTGCAGATGATAATTCTTTACAAAATATTATCTTGAACAAATTTTTGTTTCATAATTTTCCAAACTATTCAATTAATATATGCTTATAATCACTCCATTAAGAAAACATTCTTTTTGCATTCTATAAGAAGTTCAATATCTAAGAATTTAAGATAAGTATTTTGCACATCTGAACTATATGGGTCCCGTATAATGAAATTTTAAAAAATGTAAAAAGAGAAAATAAAAATTTTTTTTTTTTAAAGTTTGCCACTGTTGTCCTCATTCATTATTGTTATATACACAGAATGTCTTGGCTGATTTACCATCCAGGAATTCTTCAGGTGTCTCTTGTTAAACTCGAGAACCTTCTTTTTCAAACTCAGTTGAACACATGGCACACAGATATAAGGGTTGAGTTAATACAGTTTTAAGTGACAATCCTCTGTAGGTTGTAGGTTCAATACAGGACACAGCAATAACAACATAAATACTTAACATTAGTGTAACACTTTATATCCAGTCACAGTTAGTGGATGAAAACTCTACTCTGGTCGATTGAATAAAGGGTTCAGTTTGAAGATTCCTGAAGGCTCCCGATTATGACATGAAAAGAATCCAGGTGGCACATCAGCGGATACTTGTGTATATAACAATAAGATGAGATTTTGTTGCTTGGAAACAAATTTTTTTTATATTGCTTTCTCGATTAAGGAATAATCCAATTTAACTCTTCATCCTGTTCAGAATTTTCCAAGTCCAGAGCCCTATTCCTATAAGGATTTATTAAAAAATGGCTAAAAATGTCCTTTCATTTAAAGATACCAGAGATATTTCCCTTAAATCAAAGACTTCTAAATATGTAATATTACATTTAAACAAGGCTATCGTTTGGGGCAATTAAGAAATGTGACTTCGGCCAAGTGGAATGAGGTGGTATAGGACATTAAGAGTTAAAATGTTGTTATTAAAAAACGAAATTTCAGGAGCCTTTGATTAAAGAGAAATCTGAAGAGAAAATTTAAGAATATAATATCATTTAATGAAAGCTTGAAATGATTATAGTTAAACTCTATAGAAAAACCATAGCAGAAACTTCATTATAACAGCCCTCTTTAATTCCCTCAAAAATGCCGCAATAATTTTACCATATTGAAAAAAAAAAAAAAAAACTATTCTAATATTTTCATTAACTCTTTATTTTGTTTCTGATTACATAATTATAATGATTATCTGGACTCCAAATGATTTTAAAACTGTTCACTAAGGTATTGTTTTTTAAAGTTTCAACAATAGTAACAGCAAATCCCTAGAATGCACTCATCTATACAGTAATGTCAATTAGTGAAACTATGTTAGTTAATTAATTTTTAAAAAAAATTTTTTTTTTCATATTTGTAGAATTTATACAAAATTTTTGCTGTTAAATTTGATTCTAGGTGAAAATTCTAACTCCAGAAAAGTAAAGTAAACATTAATTTTTTTTTAGAATATATCACCTGGAGATTGTGTGTGTATGTTATATATATATATATATATTCAAATAATTTCAAATACCGTATATATCTGTGTATAAGTTGATTTTGTGTATAGGATGACCATCAATTTCCGGTCATGAAATCATTAATTAATTTAAGCTAATGGTTACTTATAATCCTTCCCATTATGTTGCAATTTCAATTTACAAATTTACTATTCATGCCAAATCTTATCTTCAAAATTTAACCTATACACTAATATATATGGCATATGTTAAGATTAATCATCATTATATATATGTAAAAAAAATATATATTAGTATAATCATCTTGAAAAGAATCTATCTTGGACATGCACCACAGCTCATTAGACATTTGATAATGTAAGGTAGAGGAAAAAAAAGGTAAACAAGGTCCTAGGATTAGACTTCACATGAATGCTGACCTACCTGAAAGAATTTCGCTTGCGAACTCTCACTGATAAATTTCCGGATCCGATAGCGATAGGGAACAGATGGTAACACCTCTTCCGGCATCCATTTTAATGAACATAGACAGGAGATCAAACATAGGCAAGTAATTGAATGTCTAGATTTTAAAGGATCTCGAAAGACGTTAGAGAAGTTTCACACTGGGGGATCAAGAAAAGTGAAATACCATTTATTAGATCTAGGCCCCACCACCACCACCTCTACCAGTTTTAGACATTCCTAAATCAAAATAAACTTTAATAGACTCAATTTTTTTGCTAATTTCCATTTATCTAATAAAATAAGGTTTGGGGGAAATAGAACTAAATGCTATTCACCAATAATTCAAAAACTCATTAAAAATCAATATTAAAAATTTCAATAAAAAAAAAAGGATAATTTTTGTACTTATTAGATTGAAAAGATTTTTAAATAGTCTCCCTTGATTGACGTGTTAAGGGGGGCGTAACTTGCTGTTGTTAATAACATTGAAATAACATGAAATTTGCAAAATATCACAGGGTAAATTAAAGCACATTAAATTAAACTTTAAATGTTTCTAAACTGAAAAAGGCGATATGATTATCAAGTTATTTTTTTAATATCAAACTAAAATAAGAGTACATTAATTAGAATTTAATTTTACTGCACACCCTGACACTTGTGTGACATCATTTTTATTAGCTTGTTTTTCCAGTTTATTAGATCTTCTCAAAATATGTACTTAGAGAATACCTAAATTATTTATTCAATAAAAAAAATTTGAACAAAATCTATGAATAAAAGAAACCATGTTGATTTATCTTTTAATTTTATGTCTAATCATTGATATTACATAACCTAAAATTGAATTACTAAAAAAATAAATAAAAAATTATGATTTTTTAAAATATATTTTAAATATATATATTATTCAACTCTTTGGATATGATATTCAAATTACAATTGACAAATATTTTAATATCTTAAAGTTGTGATTTTTCTTCTTCTCTTCTTCAAGCAGTTGTTTTTTCTTTTCTTTTTAATGGAAAATTATAGGACTAAGTTTACCCTGAAATTTGAAAAATGCATTAGCATAAGGGTTTTTTTTTTGTTTGTTTTTTTATCTCCCATCTTTTTCTTATATTTTGATTTGAATAACTAAAAGACTAACATTCAATTCATACAAATCTTTGACTTGTTGACATTATCAAAGAAAATTCAAATTAGAATTGATGAAAATCAAAAAAATAAATTTACACATTACAATGTGGATTTTTAACACACTGCAACAAAATTTGTTGACTTTAAAAATCTGTTTTTGAGATTACCTAGCCATAGTCTGATATTATTTTATTGACACCAGCTAGATTAATTCAGTAAAACAAATATAACGATGAGATCAAAAATTCCTAAGGACCCTAGGATTTCATCACAAATACTGTGATTAAGTATTTTTCTACTTTCAGGAAAAAGGTTAACACACATTTGTTCTTAATGTATATCAATAAGTTTTCAATTATTGGAAGCTAAAATACTGAAAATTACATCCACAAAATTACATTGTTAACTTGAAATAAATTGGAAATTAATAAATCAGTTTTGTCAATATAGTCAGACACTTTCAAATATTAAAAATAAATAGGAATTGAAACTAAACTATCGTGTGATATTTTATACATAACGCACAATATTCCTTGCACTAAGATATATACTGTGAGTCTAAACAAAATCTACCTAATTCTAGAAATATTTTTTAATGTATATTATAGATTATGATAATATACTACCTATATCCATAAAATTTGTTACATTTAGTGTATGAAAAAAAATATATATATATATATATATATATATATATATATATATATATATATATAAAACAAATATTACAGGATAGAGTAAATGTTTTTCATGTAACTAAGCAAAAACAATTGATTACTTAAAGGTATCCAAAATGTACATAATATTTCCACAATAGAGCTCATTCTCAGCCTCAACAAAAATAAATAATATCAAATGTTGGTCAATTTTGGTAACTTTATATCTGCTTCATATACCTTTATTTATTCATTGACTCTCTAGCGATTCAATATGAACATAGCCATCACAAAAGCATCTGGGTTAATGCAATAACATTAGCTTTTTTCAGATCTGGACCAACACTCAACATGCAGGAGTGGGGATAAAAGCAATGACAATTACATATACATATAGTTGGGGAGGGGAGTCTTACATACACAGGTTTTTTCTACTTTTTTAATTTCAAAAATAATATGAAAAAGTATTTAGAAAAACAAGAAAAATGCTAGTTTAATTGAAAGGTGATTGAGAATATTAATATTGAATTAACCAGAATTGTGGCTGCTTTGCTTGTTATTTCAATGTCTATTATCATCATCATCAAAATATGAGCTAAATCTATTGCATAATTTAGGGGGGGGGCTTCTTTTTTTCCCAGAATTATTTAGAAATTGATTGATGGAAATATGAAAAATAAATAAAACAGGAGCTGTAAATTTAATTACAATTAATAACAAATGCAATTTTTTTTAAATTTAACTACCTGGGACCAGTATATAATTTGTTTAGGTTAAAATGGATTTCTTTTAAGATCTTTTCAACTGGTTCAAATTGGTTAAGTTTTGATTAAAATTTTTATCAGTCTTCACTCCTGACAAATCCCCTAAAAAGCAGAGTTGGATTTTCTATTTATACAACCTCTTTTCCATAAAGGTTGTTACATTTAGTGATTATATATATATATATATATATATATATGTATATATGTATTATGTATGTGTGTGTGTGTGTGTGTGTGTGTGTGTGTGTGTGTGTGTGTGTGTGCGCGCAAATGTAACAAGTTAAAATAAATATTTGATTAAGTTTTTATTAAGTCCTATTAGTCTTCACTTCTGGCAAATCCCCTAAAAAGCCGAGTTGAATTTTCTATTTTTAATTGTTATATTAAAAAATAAAATTCAACTATGCTTTTTCAGACTTGATCTCTGATAAGATGAAGTGAGAATTCTTCCAAGTGTAGCTGTGTCAGTGCTACTGTATGGCTGTACTACTTTGACTTTAACAACACGATTGGAAAAAAAGCTAGAACGGAACTACACACACCTAAGTATGAACACACCAGAGTGGGATGACCAGCAAAGACTTGCATTCACCATCTCTGTATGGATCTGCATGTCATAAGGAGGACTTGTCAGAAGCAATGACTGGTAGGGATGTAACGAGAGAGAGTCAGGAGAATCCAGGACATGATGATGATGACATAAAGTTAAATATGGCCACTGCATTTTAAACAATTATAATTTAAGAAGGTAATTTCATTAGAAATAATTTAAGTTTTAATTGCAATCATTTAATATTAAATATTCAAGCTGCTGATTATTTCTGAAATATTAATTGTCCCATAATAATTGTTGTAATTTTGTATAGAAATTTTATACACTAATTATAACAAGTATTATGGAACAGAGTAAACTTTTCTTCTTTCTTGAAATTAAAAGAAAAGAAATTTATAAAATGCAGATTGAGTTAATATCCTAATAAATTATATTCAGTGAGAGTTAAAATATTAGCATAAAGAATTTTCATTTTTTGATTATTTTTGAAATTTTATTGATTCTTCAAAAATGGACAGAAAAAATCAAATTAAAAAATTTAAAAAAGCAAAAAGAAATAGTCGCCATTCAAACAAAGGCAAAAACTTAAAGCTGCATTAAAAAAAAAATGACTAAAATATACACATGCAAAATAATGTCCTAATACATTTTTTCAAAAGTCAAAAAAAGAAAAAAAAGGACAGATTTTAAAGTACCAACCTTCAGGAGAATTCTGTTCATCAAATCAGTAGGAGATGGACATGGCGCATTATCATCATGAACATACAAAAATCTACAAGTTCATCATTAAGATATTTAATTACAAATGACTGGATAAACAGAAAAAATAAGTTCAATAATATAATGTTGCTTCATTCATTTCTGGTTTTATGTGATTAAATGCTTTTCAACTAATATTGTTACATGTTGGTGATATAATCTATTATTAATGGAGATTCACTCTCAATTTGTCTGTAACCAAAAACTATGTCACTGCCTACATCACATTATCCAAAATTGTCATAACATAGAATAAATACACTCAAAATTTGAGTATGTACCTTAGATGGTCCGCATTGTTTTTTAAAATAAGTTTGATAAATACATGCCCAGTATTATATATTATATACAGCTATTTTATCTTAATATATATTAAAAGTTATCAGAACTAAGTTTCCATTTCAAATTGTTTTTTTTTTTTTTTTTTTTACTCCTTTAATAAATTTGATGATTTTTACTTATGTTACAAACTCTCTGACATTGAATTTGTAACTCCCTAAGGCAATATCTTTCAAAAATCAATTTTTACACTGCACGGAGGTTGTTTTTTTTTGTTCTCTTTTTTGCTAGTACTAATAATAATCTTTAGTATACAATTATAGCTTTAAGTAACTATTTTTTTTATGAAAATCTGGAATGGTTAACTATAAGATCTTTTTTTTCTAAAGGTTTTTTTTCCTGTATACAGTCCTATCAAATACAAATCATTTTTAAACAGATCTATTTCATGCACAGATAAACCTTAACAGGTACTACCACTCCAAGTCAGAGAGGATCTGGGAGTAATGGATTCAGGTTAGGAAATCCTATATCATAAGAGCAATTAATCCAATACATGTTTTGTTTAAATTTCACCATATAATAAATTATTTGTGGCTAAATTCAGAATTTAATCATTGCTTTTAAGAAGTGAATAAAGAGCTAAAGGATTAGGATTAACCCTATATTATAAACTTGTGTTCTCTACTGAGACAGCGTCATTTCCGATGTCAGATGGATAATGGACAAAATTCCAAAGGACATCTTCTATGCAGAGCTTCGTCTGCTAAGAAACAGATTGGCTAAATGTTGAGAAATGAGGATTTTTGGTGCATTTTAGCAGACTATCTTTGATGCTATTTCCTCAAACAATGATGCAAGTAAGAGATATATTTTTTATATCAGTATTCATTATACCAATACACGACTTTCACTGTTTGAGAGAATTTGATATTTTTAAAAAAAGTTAAAAATCAACCTACCCTACTGAAAATACATGTATGTATATGTTTTCTGTATGTTAATATATTATATATATATAATATATATATATATATATATATATATACACACACACACACATACACAAATTGTATTGTATTTGTATGTTAATTGTATTGTTAATTTAATTAATTCATTTCCATCTAATTGATTTAATTTAATGTATTGTTAATTGTATGTTATTTATAATTGTATGTTTTTTTTTGTATGTTATATGTATAATATTGATATTGTAGGTTATTTATTACTGTATGTTTTTTGTATGTTATATGTATATGTATAATATTTATATTATATAAATATTTGGTCATGTGAAAAGGATACCTCCCAAAATTGTCTTGAATTGATGAGCCATAACCTTCTGTTGGGGCAGAGAACAATGGTTTTCAATGGACAATATAACTGGGTATCTGAAAAAAGAAAGTATCAAAGCTCTGTTAGTAAAAATATTGATTCATTAACAAAATGATCTTCATTTAAATCTTGGAGTAAACAACATATTTGTTTTTCCCTTCCATTTTATTTTGTCAAAGTATTATTATTATTATTATTATTACTTGCTGTCCATCATATCCGATGATGACACCACATGAATCATTTTCCTCCAATTTATTCAGTCTCTGGTTGCATCTTGCTAACAGCCTATGGGGATGTTAAAGTCCTTCAGGTCTCTTTTGATGTTGCCTTTGTACCCGAGTTTTGGTCTACCAATTCCGCGTGATCCCTCTCTGAGTTGAGAGTACAGAATCTGCTTTGGTAGTCTGTCATCCCCAAGTCTGTTTAAGTGGCCAGCCCATCTCAGGTTGTGTTGGACAAGTATTTCATGCATGCCAGGGAGTCCAGTTCTTTTCAGGATGGTCCTGTTTGAAACATGTTACCACCACTCAACATTTAATATACTGCGCAAGTGACACATGTAGTAGACATGTAGTCTATGGGCATCCGCTTTGTATATTGTCCAAAATTTTGTCAAAGTAAAGCTATCATTAGGAAACTAATTATTTTATGAGATCTCAGTGTTTGTTTTTTTTGTGATTATGCATCTCTAAACTGTAGTTTGTTTGTTAATCGATGTCAAAGTAATATCAATATTAAAGAAATAACTTCTCATGATAGAATTGTATAACATTATAAAAAAGAAGATATAAAAACTTAATCTTAGGTTTAAAACACTGGTTCTAGATAGATCACCAAAGTTAAGCAACAATGATCCTGTTCAATTCTTTTTTAGGTGACCACTTAAGCGACAGCAGGTACAGTAAGCAACCAGAGTTGTTTGTTTATCAAAAATGACTTGATTTGGCATTAAATAACCTGAAAAGGTTTGATATGCTGTAAAACAAAATAGAAATAGATTACCTTCAAATTAAATGTTCTAATTGTTTTATCATGAATGGCATAGTTCCCCAGAGTTCCAAAATTGGAATCTCACTATCAGATGCAATTTAGTGTCAAACCCAGAACTACCCTTTTTTTCTTCTTACCCTTCTCTGCAGGGATACAGTCAGCTTATTCTAAGCCCAGCTAAAAGGGCTGATTGGTATTTGAGTTATTATAGGGATCAAATCAACTTGACACTAAATTTCACTCAATTCTGGTGTGGATCAAGTATAATTTCTTGCAGAACCTACACTCTATCAACAAGTGACCAATATCTTTTATGTCTAAGTGTTTCCACAAAAATAAAAAATCTGAATGAAAAATGACAAAAATAATCAAATTTAGAAACTTCACCACAGAATTTCCCAGCTAGTGAAAATACAGACAGCAAAGAGAACATAGTAAGAATTGCTAGAAATTTAACTAGATGTTAATTATTGTTTAATGGCATATCAATCCTTGTGGGCTATTTAATGCCAAATCTTGTTTTTTGTGTATACAATTTTTAAGCAAATAGTTTGTAGGTAAATATTTTGGTTTGGTTTTATAAACTGGTAGAAATAATTTTCATTAATTTACAAAGATCCATTTGACCATAGATGGGATCTTGACTGGTACTACCATCCCGGGTCAGAGTGAACTTGGTACTAATAACAATGAAGATGTATTCTCTGAGCTCTAATATTAGAACCTCACTACTAGATGCAGTTTAGCATCATGCCCAGGACACAAATTTGACTAGGTGTATATGGTTATGAAACTAGTTTGAATGATCAGCAATAATTTATGCTTGAGTCTTTGTGAACAGAAAAATAAGTTGAACTCACCGAGATGCCTTGAAAGCATATTCTTTGATACCCATGAGAACAGCATCTAAATTAATCTTAGAAGTCAAAGTGTGACCATGATAAATGACTGGGGCATCTTCAGGACCGTCCCAGCAATCCACTGAAAGGTGAAAGAAAAAAATATTAGTGATATCATTTGAAACAGAAATACAGGGTGTCTTCCCCAACCCCCCAAAAATATTCTCATTTTGACTCCCCCATAACTCATTGAATTTCTTCTCATTTCTTTTCAGATAAAATTGGTCTTAATAATGGCAGAAGTGTTGCATAGACCTCTTTTTGAATTCTTCTTATTTCTGATTCTATCATTTTTTTAATATTCTATTGTGTCATATTGTAGTTTCTTCTTGTATCAGGCTGGGTGACTCTCTGGCTCTGGGTTCCATTTTCTGTTCTTATTATATAAGAGAAACCCATAGACATATTTTGGTTATTTCCTAGTTGAGTAACATATTACAGGTGACTCAGAAAAAACAGAACCAAAATTATTTACTTATTTTCCCATTAAACGAACCCTAAACCCCAACCCTAACCCTTGCTGAACTTAAACTTTAAAAAAAATTAAAATTAACAGTTTTTATTACAAAATTTGTGGGTTCTGTTTTTTCTGGGTCACCATGTAATATTATGTTACTCAACTAGGAAATAACCCATATTTTTGTGTAGTTTTTTTATTTTCTTGATACATTATTTGCTACACCCACATAGGAAAGCAACAGAATTTCTACAAGAAACACCTGAAGAAGGCTAGAGAGCAGATCAGTTGAAATACCATGTATATAACAATAAAGACGAGTACAACAGTCCCAAAAACCTAAATAATACAAATGCATTTATCCATTTAACCATTAATCTTGTTTCTACGTCAATAAACAATGCATTTATTGTCATTTAAAGAACAAATACATATTTTCTTGAACACCCTCTACTGTTTAATAGAGAAAAGAAAATGATAAATATGCAAGCAACAAGAAAAAAAAGATTTTTTTAAACCCCTGAGTTTAAGATACTTTTTATGAAAAAATATGCAATTTAACAAGGTAAGACATTAAAATTCTAAAGTTTTGATATGAATTGATTTATATAAAAAAAAAAAAACTTCTGACAGCTCGTCATCAACTACAACGACAAAAGACATGAATAAACAATTAATGCAAATGTCTTATCTACTTTATTAGATCATTTAATCTTCAATAATTTTTAACTCTTCCTATTTATATTTAATATTAACTTATCATTGGCAAGTAACTACTTTTCACATCTTGGGGGGGGGTACTTTGTGGCATAATATAAAAATGTATATTTTTGCATTGCTATTTTCTATAACATTCTGCAAAATGTCTACTCAGATATTATTTCCTTTTAAGAATTTTTTCCACGTGTTACTTTTTTTCCTCTATTCTTTGAATTTATTGTTCATTCATTTCTATTAAATGTTCTTCCTTAGCACTTAATATTTTGTGGTTACTACTTTTTTCTTTGAATAATCCCAACTAATCCAATGGAATTTAAGAGAGAATAAATTAAGACTTAAAAATAGCTCAGCAATACAAGGGAGAAAACTCTTCTTGGATACAAAAATCATACCAAATATGAAGTGTAATGAAAAAAAGTATCGAGATAGAAGGTTTAAATTTATTTAAGATTTAAATGAAGATGTGCTCAGCTAAACAACTTATACAAGCAAATACCCTCTATCAAGTATTATCATATTCTGAACATCTTGCGCCCTGGCATAGATGCATTGAAATTCTGACGTCTGGCAACTGACTTAGTAAACACTCACAATGTTATTAACCATCTTGCCAACAGCAACCTTGAACACCTTTTTGATTTCTATGTGTCTAACACACGTTGGAGTGCCTACAAAGTCAGAAACAGCACAGCTTGCATGGCTTTCAGAACATATTTTCACATTAATAGTTGCTGAAGCAGGGAACAAAACACCTGTATCAGTATTAGCAACCAAAACACTGCATCCTTCAAAATCTTCATGGTTCCTGTAATTCGACAATACTATACCTGCTATCCTTCCTTCCTCCTCTCTCTATATATATATATTATATATTATATATATATATATATATTATATATACACACACACACACACACATACATACACTCATATATACGAGATTGAAAATTGAGGAAATACGGATGTGTTTTATCTGATTTCTTCAATTTTCAATCACATTTTGTCGGATTTACCCAATCTGTTACTCCTCATATATATAATATATATAAATATATATATATCATGACTATATGTGACATTTGTACATTATTCTATGTACTATACATACACATTTGATGAGTTGTGGTGCACCTGAGAACTATGCAATAATTTCATTATTATTATTATTATTATATAAAGTAATCACGTCTGGACGAGTTAGTTACATTTAAAAAAAGTTTATGAAGTCCGTCTCAATTTTGACAGAATATTTTGACAAAACACCAAATTTGTACAAATGCAGCACTACTTGCAATTATAAACAAAAAATTAATCTCAAAAAGCTAAGATTTATAGATATGGAGAACATCAAAAGAAGCACAATGGTGCAGAAGTTTCAGGGTGCTTCTACCAATAGAAAACTCACTGGAATAAGTGAGTTGAATATCAAGAGGACTTTTTTCTTTTCTTTTTTCTTTAATAACATTTCATTCATTATTAATTTCTTGATAAATAAAGCTTCAGTTTTGATATTTTTTTAACACACCCTCATATGTTTAAAATGAAATTTTTTTAATGGCGATTAAATAATATATATATTGCATTTTCTTAGATATCCTATTAATGGAGATTGTGTGTTTTTCTGTCTGTAACCGAAACTAATCACTAATCAAGTCACAATTCTTAGTTATTGATGTCACATTCACCATGAATTATCCTTATTTAAACCTCAATTTAATAATAAATGTTTTACATTTTAATACTGTTATCCATATCTACATGCTAATACCATGCAATTGTATTTAAATATACAACAAAATAGCAGTTTACAGTGTGAATGGAAAGGCTAATTGCATATTGATATTAAAAAATGTAATTTTAATAAATATATGCTTAGTATTATTAGTTTCTAACTGTTTGGTTATTTTAATGAATATAAGCAAAAATCTCTTCAATGAATCTTAAATGAAATCCATTAACAAGAAAAGATAACTCTAATTTTATTCTTTACTTCCTCTTAAACTAAATACTTAAATTTAGAAAAATAACAATGAAAGATGAGAGTGATGGAAGAGTAAGTTTCAGTGTTCTATTTTCGATTATACCCCCCTTCTTGTTTCAAATCTTTTTATCTGCATTCTTATTTGGTTTCATTAGGTTCTAATTTAATACGATATTTCATTACATTAAAACTTAAATACTTGCGCCCGGAGGGTGCATATATTTTCTAGTATCTTTAATATATGCTTATACAAAATGCAAATGCTTTAATTAATCTAGTGAAAATATAACAACTTAGGGAAAGAGATCATTCTGCAAGAATTGACCTCAGGTGCTTTGACATTGCCCCTTCCAGCTGGGAAATTTGGCTCAGGACCGCCCTCGGTAGAGGACTGTTCATGTCTGAAGTCACCCTGATGCAAACCACATGAAGCTAAGAGGTCCAGAAGAAATCAGCAGCAACAAAGCACTGGCACATCAACATCTTCAGACAACTTCACAATGCGACATCTGTGGTCGAAGGTTTTTATCAAACATTGGACTTCACAGTCACAGGAGGCGCCTCTAACTTTAGGGCACAAAACAAAAACTATATTATAGTCTTCCGAGAACGAAATGCCAATAGTAATAATAATAGGAGAGAGAGTAGTAAAATAATGTATATAAAAGAATTTAAAAGAGAAAAGTAAATTTACATTCTACACAATCCGGCAGCCTCTCTGCAAAGCCCTTGATGTAAGCTTCCACTTTACTTGGTCCTTTCAGTTGGTCTTCTGTCAAGTAACTGAAATAAAAAAAATTTAAAAAAAAAAAACAAACAAAAAAAAAAAACCCTTATGCTAATGCATTTTCAAATTTCAGGGTAAACCTTAGTCCTATATTTTCCATTAAAAAGAAAAAGAAAAAACAACTGCTTGAAGAAGAGAAGAAGAAAAATCACAAACTTTAAGATATTAAAATATTTGTCAATTGTAATTTGAATATCATATCCAAAAGAGTTGAATATATATATATTTTAAATATATTTTAAAAAATCATAATTTTTATTTATTTTTTTAGTAATTCAATTTTAGGTTATGTAATATCAATGATTAGACATAAAATTAAAAGATTAAAATCAACATGGTTTCTTTTATTCATAGATTTTGTTCAAATTTTTTTATTGAATAAATATTTAGGTATTCTCTAAGTACATATTTTGAGAAGATCTAATAAACTGGAAAAACAAAGCTAATAAAAATGATGTCACACAAGTGTCAGGGTGTGCAGTGAAATTAAATTCTAATTAATGTACTCTTATTTTAGTTTGATATTAAAATAACTTGATAATCATGTCGCCTTTTCAGTTTAGAAACATTTAAAGTTTAATTTAATGTGCTTTAATTTACCCTGTGATATTTTGCAAATTTCATGTTATTTCATGTTATTAACAACAGCAAGTTACGCCCCCTTACACGTCAATCAAGGGAGACTATTTAAAAATCTTTTCAATGTAATAAGTACAAAAATTATCCTTTTTTTTTTTTTTTTAATTGTAATTTTTAATATTGATTTTTAATGAGTTTTGAATTATTGGTGAATAGCATTTAGTTCTATTTCCCCCGAACCTTATTTTGGATCTTTAGATAAATGGAAATTAGCAGAAAAATTGAGTCTATTAAAGTTTATTTTGATTTAGGAATGTCTAAAACTGGTAGGGGTGGTGGTGGTGGGGCCTAGATCTAATAAATGGTATTTCACTTTTCTTGACCCCCCAGTGTGAAACTTCTCTAACGTCTTTCGAGATCCTTTAAAATCTAGACATTCAATTACTTGCCTATGTTTGATATCCTGTCTATGTTCATTAAAATGGATGCCGGAAGAGGTGTTACCATCTGTTCCCTATCGCTATCGGATCCGGAAATTTATCAGTGAGAGTTCGCAAGCGAAATTCTTTCAGGTAGGTCAGCATTCATGTGAAGTCTAATCCTAGGACCTTGTTTACCTTTTTTTTCCTCTACCTTACATTATCAAATGTCTAATGAGCTGTGGTGCATGTCCAAGATAGATTCTTTTCAAGATAATTATACTAATATATTTTTTTTTTTACATATATATAATGATGATTAATCTTAACATATGCCATATATATTAGTATAATTATCTTGAAAAGAATCTATCTTGGACATGCACCACAGCTCATTAGACATTTGATAATGTAAGGTAGAGGAAAAAAAAGGTAAACAAGGTCCTAGGATTAGACTTCACATGAATGCTGACCTACCTGAAAGAATTTCGCTTGCGAACTCTCACTGATAAATTTCCGGATCCGATAGCGATAGGGAACAGATGGTAACACCTCTTCCGGCATCCATTTTAATGAACATAGACAGGATATCAAACATAGGCAAGTAATTGAATGTCTAGATTTTAAAGGATCTCGAAAGACGTTAGAGAAGTTTCACACTGGGGGGTCAAGAAAAGTGAAATACCATTTATTAGATCTAGGCCCCACCACCACCACCCCTACCAGTTTTAGACATTCCTAAATCAAAAAAAACTTTAATAGACTCAATTTTTCTGCTAATTTCCATTTATCTAAAGATCCCAAAATAAGGTTCGGGGGAAATAGAACTAAATGCTATTCACCAATAATCAAAACTCATTAAAAATCAATATTAAAAATTACAATTAAAAAAAAAAAAAAAAAGGATAATTTTTGTACTTATTACATTGAAAAGATTTTTAAATAGTCTCCCTTGATTGACGTGTAAGGGGGCGTAACTTGCTGTTGTTAATAACATGAAATAACATGAAATTTGCAAAATATCACAGGGTAAATTAAAGCACATTAAATTAAACTTTAAATGTTTCTAAACTGAAAAGGCGACATGATTATCAAGTTATTTTAATATCAAACTAAAATAAGAGTACATTAATTAGAATTTAATTTCACTGCACACCCTGACACTTGTGTGACATCATTTTTATTAGCTTTGTTTTTCCAGTTTATTAGATCTTCTCAAAATATGTACTTAGAGAATACCTAAATATTTATTCAATAAAAAAATTTGAACAAAATCTATGAATAAAAGAAACCATGTTGATTTTATCTTTTAATTTTATGTCTAATCATTGATATTACATAACCTAAAATTGAATTACTAAAAAAATAAATAAAAAATTATGATTTTTAAAATATATTTTAAATATATATATATTCAACTCTTTTTGGATATGATATTCAAATTACAATTGACAAATATTTTAATATCTTAAAGTTTGTGATTTTCTTCTTCTCTTCTTCAAGCAGTTGTTTTTTTTTTTTTCTTTTTAATGGAAAATATAGGACTAAGGTTTACCCTGAAATTTGAAAATGCATTAGCATAAGGGTTTTTTTTTGTTTGTTTTTTATCTCCCATCTTTTTCTTATATTTTGATTTGAATAACTAAAAGACTAACATTCAATTCATAGAAATCTTTGACTTCTTGATATTATCAAAGAAAATTCAAATTAGAATTGATGAAAACCAAAAAAATAAATTTACACATTACAATGTGGATTTTTAACACACTGCAACAAAATTTGTTGACTTTAAAAATCTGTTTTTGAGGATTATCTAGCCATAGTCTGATATTATTTTATTGACACCAGCTAGATTAATTCGGTAAAACAATATAACGATGAGATCAAAAAATTCCTAAGGACCCTAGGATTTCATCACAAATACTGTGATTAAGTATTTTTCTACTTTCAGGAAAAAGGTTAACACACATTTGTTCTTAATGTATATCAATAAGTTTCAATTATTGGAAGCTAAAATACTGAAAATTACATCCACAAAATTACATTGTTAACTTGAAATAAATTGGAAATTAATAAATCAGTTTGTCAATATAGTCAGACACTTCAAATATTAAAAAATAAATAGGAATTGAAACTAAACTATCGTGTGATATTTTATACATAACGCACAATATTCCTTGCACTAAGATATATACTGTGAGTCTAAACAAAATCTACCTAATTCTAGAAATATTATTTTAATGTATATTATAGATTATGATAATATACTACCTATATTCCATAAAATTGTTACATTTAGTGTATGAAAAAAAAAAAAATATATATAATATATATATATATATATATTATATATTATATATAAAACAAAATATTACAGGATAGAGTAAATGTTTTTCATGTAACTAAGCAAAAACAATTGATTACTTAAAGGTATCCAAAATGTACATAAATATTTCCACAATAGAGCTCATTTCTCAGCCTCAAAAAAATAAATAATATCAAATGTTGGTCAATTTTGGTAACTTTATATCTGCTTCATATACCTTATTTATTCATTGACTCTCTAGCGATTCAATATGAACATAGCCATCACAAAAGCATCTGGGTTAATGCAATAACATTAGCTTTTCAGATCTGGACCAACACTCAACATGCAGGAGTGGGGATAAAAGCAATGACAATTACATATACATATAGTTGGGGAGGGGAGTCTTACATACACAGGATTTTTTTCTACTTTTTTAATTTCAAAAATAATATGAAAAAGTATTTAGAAAAACAAGAAAAATGCTAGTTTTAATTGAAAGGTGATTGAGAATATTAATATTGAATTAACCAGAATTGTGGCTGCTTGCTTGTTATTTCAATGTCTATTATCATCATCATCAAAATATGAGCTAAATCTATTGCATAATTTTAGGG
>JALAJA010001345.1:5000-10981 GCA_023376005.1 Doryteuthis pealeii | reverse complement strand
AGCGTTTTTATAGATGACAGGAGATAAAAAAAATCTTTTATAAAATTTTTTTTGTTACAAAGATCTTTTTATCTCCTGTCATTCTATAACATCCATCAAGTTTCTTCACTCCATGTACATCCTGATGAAGATTTAAAGAAACCGAAACGTTTAAGCGTCGATAAATAAATTCATCCTATTTTTTGGAACACTTGTCTTTTCAAATTTCTTAATATTGTCGATTTATTTCCATCTTTACTCCCTATATATATATATTATATATATATATATATATATATAATATTATATATACAAACCCCATGCGCACATTACAGGATGTGACATGTTAATTTGTTTAAGCGGGATTTACAGGTGAATTGAAAGTTTTCCTTTTACTTTCTGATAATTTATGCTATACGTGTTTTTTTGACTCTCTCTCGAAATTTTAATCAATTTTAAAAAAAACAAAAATTTTTTTTCTGCTCTCAACAGTGAGCCTAGTCTCAGTCTGAACACCAATGATATTGTGCAGCTCGGTGAGGAACGAAACTTAATTATACTAACAAAGAGAAACTGGCTAACCATAGAACTACTGTAGGAGTATGTAGAGAGTGACCCATGGTCGCAAGGCTTTCGAGGAATCCAACGGGGATCGAACTCGTTTTATAGTAACGAATCTCGAGACTACCCTTGCTAATCACGATGGAAGTTCCATGTTAAATTCGTTACTGTAGGAATATGTGTATGTTTCTATACAAAACTAAAAAATATACGCACTCTCTGGGTGCAAGTATTTAAGTTCTAATGCATAAATATTATAATTAAATCAGGAAAAGCTAATGAATTTAAATAAGGAATGCTATAAAATTATTTAAAACAGAGGGGAAATATAATCGAAAATTAACAACTAAAACTTACTCTTCTATCACCCCTGTTTGCTAAATTTCCTAATATATAACTATTTAATTAGAATAGAAATTAAGAATAAATTGTATTATTTTTCTTCTTGTTAATTGATTCTTTTAAGATTTATCCACAGATTTTTGCTCCATATTCATTAAGATAAAACAAACAATTAGAAATCAATGATACTAAACACATATTTATCAAAAATCAATTTTTTAATATCAATATGCACAATTAGCTTTCCCATTCACACGTAAACGTTATTATTGTATATATAAATACAATTGCATGTTGTTAAAATGTAGATAGGTCAACAGTATTAATAATGTCACAATTCGATTACCTAATTTAATAATTGAGGTCTATAATAAAATCATGGAGATGTAGACGTAAATAAAAGGGAATTGTAACTTAAGTAGTGATATAGTTTTCTGTTACAAACGGAACAAACACACAATACTCCAAAATTTTAATAATAGATGTTAATGTAATAATAAAAAAAAAACTATGCATACCATGGTAAAGGAATACGAGAAATTATGAATTTTGGAGGAAAGATGTAAGTTTTGCTGTATAGCATGATAAAGTTAAAGCTAATTAATCTAAATTATTAAATTCTTACGCTTCTCCAAAACTCCTAATTGTTCGTTTTACTCAACTAACTTAAGTGGCCGTAATGTTTATATTACAAAAAACGTTTTATCAATGAAATAAAAAATTAAACTATGCTTCATATGTAACCATTACCTGCAAAAACGGCACGTCCGTGCAAGATCTTTATTTAAGAAATACAAGATAAAATGTTCCCCAACTTAGAGAAAAAGCAATTTTGTTAATTGTAAGTGGAGACTAATTTGTTTAGGTCTTCGCTGAACATCATTTTTAATCATAACTATAAGAGAAATACTTTACAGCCTCCTAAATATAAGTTTAATATCCTCAAGTCGCTGTTACAATGACAACCCAACACTGCTTCACGTCGTCTAGTACATAACTTTTAAGTTTAAGCTTAATCTGGCTATAATATCAATAATCTAATAACGTCACTCATTTCTAAAGGAATTTTTGCATAGGATATTTTGCCATTGCTATGATCAGAGTGTAGCATCTGTCCGCTCTGCGCTAGGGATCAAATATCACGAGCAATTTTGTTTAAGATCAGAACAGAGTATCTGTAATTAAAAGCTTTTATATATATATATATATATATATATATTATATATATATATATATATATATATCTATATATATAAGTCGAGATATTGATGTTTGTGGCTAAGTTCCATTTTATTTCATCTAATAATTTCTTTTACAAAAAGATTTTAGAGACATATTGAAAGACACACACACACACACACAACACACACATATATATATATATATATATATATATATAAATATATATATAGATATGATAGATATGATATGTACATTGAAAATTAGAACTTTCAGATATAACAACAAAGAAGCATACGTGGACTGCACAATGAAAGGATACACACACACACACACACACAACCACACACACACACACATATATATATATATATATAATATATATATATATTATATATATATATAATTATGTGTGTTGTGTGTGTGTGTGTGTGTGTGTGTGTAAGGTAAAAATAAAACTATTATAAAGTGAAAATTTTAAACATTAAAAATATAATAAAATTATAAAATTATGATTATTTTAAACATACATATACATCTTTTGACTAAATTGAAAAACAATGATCACAGTAAGGATTTGGTTTTGTTCTTTGGTTTAAGGGCATATAACCGTCGTGGGTTGTTTATCCCAAAAACTACCCTTGTAGAATAATTGTATTAGTCATATTTAACCTATAATGGGGAACAAATGAGTTCATACCTTTCCCAATGTTATTATCAACAAAAAAGTAAATTTGACGGAGTAACCTATGGTCGGTATCAAGCTGGACATCGGGAGGGGATCTATCTCCATTTCCGCTAGCGCTAGACCATGAGATTTTTTAGACGTGGAGTGCCATATCACGTCAGCTCCCCACTTTGCCGCACATATCAGATTGCCCAATATGTGCTTACTCTGCGCTGAGTTGACGGGAACGGAATCGAACCACAGAACTTTGCAATTGCTAGACATGTACTCTACCAACGAGCTAAATCATAGTAATATCTAAAAGACAAACACATATACAATAATTTTTTGTTCAACAGTAAGACTAATTTGTTAATGTATTACAAAAACTTCGTATACGTATGTGGGATATGTAGAGTACAGCATGTAGTACATCCATGTGTTAAATGAAGGTTTGTTTTTTTTTTTAAATATATAGTTTTTTTTTAATGTCAGTAATTATGGCGCCTGCGCGCCATAACTATGGTTACGCACTGGGCAGCATGCAAATGAGAAGCTCTCAATAAGGATTACACACCTTCTCAAGAAAGAAATGCACCAATACAATCTGTTAAATACTTAGACATATGCATATACATTTTCTTATACCCCCTCTCTCTCTCTCTCTCTCTCTCTCTTCTCTCTTTCTCTCTCTCCTCTCTCTCTCTGTTGTAATTTTTTGTGTTTTGTTTTTGTGTTTTTTGTAATATTTATACTTGTTTACCGGGCTATAAAATAATGTTAATCATCCTACAAAACATTATTTTACAGACTTGTAAGAATCCGATATGCCACATAGCTAAAATAAGTTTATACACTCACAATACACACTCACACATACACACTTATATATATTATATTATATATATATATATATATATATATATATTATATATATATAGCCATATACTGAGTTGACAAGATTGCGTGTTTGAGATGTATATGCAGTGGCGTGCCCACTTTTACATTAGATATATTTAGTGAACTGTGACTGTTTGTATCCAATTATGAAGTTTGAACCTTTTTAAACAAGTTCTGCAAAGATAACGTGGCATTATAAGGCCGATGGGACATAGGAATAAAGAGGGAGATAACAACTGCCCTTTATATTGTATAGATTTTTAAAAAATGCTGTCCCATAGGAAATACAGGTGATTAAAAGCAACCAAGCGTAAAAATAGAATATTCTCTTTTTTGTGCACCAACCATGCATACAGATATTTAAAAATAAATAAATTTAAAAAGAAAAGTATGTAGGTAAAATCTAAATCATATATTATTTCTATTCATGTAGTGCAACTATACATGTACATACCAGAACCAAATAAATAAAAGTCGAATGAATGAAGAAGATGGAGCATAAATAAATAATCAGAAATAATGAAAATTGAATAAAGATGAAATAAAACGAAACTTAACATCCCACAACTGAGTTTTTTTATATATTTCACACCAATGCTTCACACTAAATCCCAAATCATATATATCATAGTTTTTATATATGCATAAACATATAACATAACAAAAAGTGCTTCGTAACTATAAATCAATGGATTGTAAAGAAAATTCAACAGGCACAGAAATTACACTAACTCTCAACAAGTTTCCCTAAAAATAACCGCCATTTGTGTCGATCACAGCCTCAATCCTGTTTCCGGGATCTGGAGCTAGCTGATGTTACAGTTTCCCTGGAAAAGGTCTCAAAAACTACCTTAATTCTGTCATTAACTGTATTATATATATATTATATATATAATATATATATATATATATTGTGTGTGTGTGTGTGTGTTTGGGGCAGCGTTCTTATCATTACCACACACACACACACACACACACACATATATAATATATATATTATATATATATATATATATATAGTATATATATAATACATGGTGATATAGTGTGCACGGAACTAACTCCACGGAGTTAGATATGAACAAATTCGACAAAGACTGCAAGACGAGGATACCTCAGTGGTCTTGCTACGCGCCTGGAACCAACCAGGTATTTTTTACGTTCCCGCGTAATGTAATGTGCTAGATGACAGTTGAGTGAAAAGCTTCCTCCGCCCTTTGACAGGCCTTGTCTGCTGGGTGTCTAGCCACCCTCCTCACCAGGCAAGCTGGTGGGGTTATCGATTTAGTCGGTTTAGTATTGGATTACATAGTACCCGTAGCGCTTTATATATTTTTATATTATATTTATATATAAGATTCAGAGATGCATTGAAATTCATATTGATGAACCACTGAGGAAGGAAGCCATTTGCAATATTTTGTGTGAGAATTTAAAAATCAGAATATCTTAACTATTCAGAATATGTGTGCAATGCATTAATGTTTATTAAACTGTTTTATTTCATGAAAAAAAAACAACACATTACCTATTGTGCCAAATAACTTTAACAATCTGAATTTGTGTCCGCTAATTTAACAGTAAATAAAACTTCCAGTTGGGACAGTAATCAAACCCAAAACCGCACAGATGAGTAAATAAAGATTTGCTTTGACTAAATGTTATGGTAATTTACACGCACTCATGACTCTTCCAACTATAAATAGCAGCAGGTTCTGCACTTAAGCCGATAAGACAGCTTCGCGTGTAACCGACTCTGGTATATATTTGTACTACTGTTCTTTATTAATATATTTGGTTAACTCATTACCTGTCTTTGTGTCTTTATTCTGGCCCTAACTAGGCCACAACACTAAAGAGTACATATTTTAACCGGGTTTGCTTAATAACGCTCACGATAAACTCGCTGGATTTTTAATTTCAGTTCACCCCGGTTGGCTGGGGCTTTAAAATACAACCGACTGCACCTCTGCCAAGGAGTAAGATTCCCCACAATGGGGCCATTTGTTGATTCATGGGTGGCGACCTGTGATGCTTAAGTACGGAATCCTAATGGCTGAGCAGAACCATAATATGCAACACTCCACTTTGGTTTTTACTTAGGTTAGACGGGCGGTCGGAAAGGCCCCCTCCAATCAATCGGCTGGTCACGTCAAACCCTAGCATCTCTATATTGTCACAATCCTATAACCCTTATGACAAACACCCAACCCTTTTTATCCTATATGTGCTAGAAGGCGGTGGCTGAGGGTCTTGGTGTTCTGGGTATGACGTTAAACTCAATCTGATGGTGAAGTTCCAATTCTGGAATAGTAATATGGAGTACTCCTTCATCACCATTACTCCTGGTTCT